>OMPJ01001094.1:0-10578 GCA_900312935.1 Carapus acus
GAGCGCGAACAGGAACCCTCTGTCCGGGAGCCGAGAGGCGTTCAGGGACGAGTGGGAGTCAGGTGGGAAATCCGGGCTCTCCTCTGGAATGGTGACTGACATATTCGACACCATACAACTATTAGGGGTGTATTCAGAGGTCCTAAATGCTGATTCAATCGAGGTCTTGACTGGGGTAAACGCCAAAGAAGAAGAACTCATCGGACCATCGTCCCTCACGCTCTCGGGGAGGACACGTACTTGTAGTTCTGGTAGTCATCCAAGTTACAGGTACAAGACTGCACAAATACTACTTACTCAACATAATTTGACTTAAGATGTTCACACGCAATCACACGAGCGAACAGCAGTCACATAAAAACGACATAACGGACTTCAAATCCCACCAACTGTTATGTCCCTGAACACCTCATATTCCTCGAAATCTGAGAGGTGTCAGTGTAATAACCTCTTAAAACGGGCTGGCGACATCTAGCGGCTCTTCAGATCACCTCGGCCTTTGTGTTGACCTCAGACCTCTGAAACTTGACACTCCTGATGTTTGCAAAACAAAGGGCAAGCAGGGCAGACATCATGCTCCAGGCTGTGGGACAGGGACAGGGACAGGGCCCTATCTCTGCGTATTCCAGTCTTTTGGTCTCAAACGTTGTGTGGATATTTCTTAGGTAGCAGTATTTCTATTAATCCAGATATATTTCATGGGGGAGAAGTTGTGAATTAAATATTTTGTGCCCCATCAGATTAGATTTTACAATCATAACAGTCCAACAATATATCTCGTGCTTTGTTTGGTTAACAAAGCACACATGCTCATGTAAAAACACACAGGCCCAACAAAGGTTACAGTGAAAACAACATGTTCAACATTTTCTCTGTGGAGCCATTTGCAGCTCCTGCTTAACACAAAGATCAATTTGATGGGCAGGTGTGAATTTGCCAGTTGCCGCGTCTCACTCCGTAGGTGAGGAAAGCGGTTGAACATTTGCCGCTGCTGCGTCCTCTCCCATCAGCGCCTTGTCCACCTTCACCGTGCTGGGATCGCACTCCACCATCTCTCTGATCCAATCGTCATCCAGCGCTCCTTCAATGAACTCCTCCAGGCTGATGACGGCTGTTGGCAAGGCGAGAAACAAGAGCGATGACAGCTGGGCAAACATCTCAGCTTCACACTCCACGTGAGAGGTTTTTCACTATTTACACCTGTAACCTCCATTTGATTTGTGATGTATCTACAGAAAATATCACGGCTACTGTACGTCTTTGGTATTTTTACTAAATAAAGTCAAGATGTTTTCTGTGGTAGGGCTAGCTCACCGTTATTGTCTTTATCTAATCTCCCAAATATCCTGTTGGTGCATTCCTCAGCGGTGAGAGGGTCCAGTTTGGTCAGAGCGGCTGCTACACCCATTCGATAAACTGCCTGTGGAAAAAGCAGCCCACGCTGTGAGATGCAACCTCAGCTGTGAGGCGTCAGACCTGCATTCCACCCGTCATTTCACTTCACCTTCATAATGGCCAGCATCTCCTCCCGCGTGATGGCTCCATCTTTGTCCTTGTCGTACAGCTTGAACGACCACCGCAGCTTCTCCACGGCCGAGCCTTCGATGAGCAGGCTGATGGCCATGACATACTCCCTGAAGTCCACTACGCCGTCCTGGGACGAAGCAGCGTCTGTTTGTGACGGTCCAGGCGGCCGGGATATCCAGCCACACATGCACAATCCGTTTACCTCGTTGCTGTCCAGCGTACGGAATACCTGTTCGGCGTACTCGGCTGACTCTGTGCCCACCGTGCCATCGCAGAAATGCCTCTGGAACTCATGCAGGGAGATCAGACCGCTGGGACATTCGTTGATAAATTTCCTGGCACAGACAGGAGAGAGGACGGTATGAGATGATAAGGCCATCGGGTGATAAGATTGGAATTCTGGCACCATCACAGAATCATGGAATGAGTCCACCTGACCTCAGCCATTTGTAGAGCTCGGTGACGTACGGCTCTCCTCTCCTGCACGGCAGCGTGCCGGCCTGGCCCATCTCTACCGGATTATTGGCGCCGGGTCGACGGCTGTTTAAATACACAACAAATCCCGGCTTATGTTTCACTTTCTTAATCACACGCCCAAGCATCTCGTCCCGCTGGAGAGATAATCAGACAAGTAATTAATTAGAATAGGCACTTTTCTGCTCCATCTAAGACCTCCAGTTTGTGACATTATGCATGACAACGCAGCAGCGTTGAGTCCTCATTTAGGTTTTGTTAGAGAGAAAAATAGAGACGGTTCAACAGGATCTGCTCACACTCACATACACACACAAAGCTGATTGACCTCAGGCTTGTGTGTGGTCGAGGTCGCGATGCCTTAAAGGGAGCGAAATCGGATCAGATGAACTCGCCATCGTTCCACGCATGCTGCTGAGGAGGCTCGTGTTGTTTCCATGAAATCACAAGTTAGCTGGTTAGCATCATGTGCTGAGGAGCCTCCAGTCATTCGAAGGAGGGCGAGGTGGCGTTTCCTCTGTGTTGCTGCTCCCGTCTGCCATTTTGGTCCCACATGAAGAGAGGAGCGCCTAAGGGCATCTGAGGATGAACTTTTGAGTTGTTGCCCCCTGCTGACGAGGCTTTTACTGCCTTTACAGGCCGGCTACAAGGGCAGCTGCCAACGGACCAGAAGGTTGCTGGTTCCACTATAGTCTGCTTGAGGAGTAATGGTTCCTTGAGCAAGACACTAGAGCCCTAATAGTATATAACAAATTATAGGGAATAAATGAGACCTTATCTTATAGAGGATGACGGCAAGACGGAGGACTTGTGTGCTACACAGAGATGGTGGTGTTCTGTTTCCAAAGGAGGGTGGCTGGAGGAGGACACACAGGATGAATGTCATCCTTCAGCTTTGTGCTCTGCTCTCCTCGCATGAGCTGATCTAATCAAGTTGTTACTGAGATAATGATTATGATAATAGTATTAATCAACAGTGGTCAAATAGTTGTAAGAAAACAAGTATAATGGGATAAATGTTTAAGTCCTGGGCGAAGAGCTGTTGCTTGAGTGTGTGTTTGTGGAGAGTGAAGCACCAAGTTATCTGGGGTTTATTGACTTTCCTTTATTCTTCAACTTACTTCAGAAACTTCCCAACAACACATAGCTGAACCATGAAAAAGGACGTGTGTACTCTGACTTACAAGAGGAAATGGATTTTCATGCACCAGGGGAAATGGCCAAAAGCCTAATTTACTCTTTGTAATAAAAATACGATTTATTATGAAGGCAACTTTTTCCTAATCAGATTGTTATGCAAAACCATTATTAAACTTCCATCTGATGGATACGTATTGCATTCCTAATGAGCTCAGTTTGTAGATGTGAGCATTATTTGTATATTACTTGATTTACTGGTGACTTTGCATGAGCCCCGTGGTTCTTGCTGAACTCGGTAAACTGCCTTTCTGTTAATGAAAGATTGTTTGCCGGGGATTGGGATTGTTTTAACAGCAGCAGCAATGCCACAGAAAAATGGGTCCTTCACGCCGAGAGAAGAAACAAAGGTGGATTAATTTCCTTGAGATCCAGGAACTGATACAGTGGAGGCTGCCCAAAATATCAAGTGGCAAGAATGTCCCATTACGAATCCAAAGTAAACAACGTTAGTCTAGTCTGCACTGACAGCTTGTCAAATAAGGCTCCATCTCAGTGCACACACACAGACACACACAGACACACACACACACAGACACACGTGACTGCTACATCTAACGAGGCAACCATCCACAACGCACATACATTGACAAAACAGAAATAGTACGTAAGCGACATGCAAGGTGTTTTGGGGAAAAACATGATTCTTGCTTCACTCTTACTTCTCAGACTGAAGAGATGAGGTTGTCAAAATCACTACCATATACACTGAGGTGGGGCAGTTTCACTACAGGGTTCATAGCAACAAACGCAGCAGGAGCGACGGAAGGAAGGAGGAGAACGCAGGCAGAGAGCGAGCCGCTACCTTCTGATGGGACGGGCCTATTTCTATGGCACATAGACGGTCAGCTTGGCTCGTTGGTTTAGGTAGTCGGCAGTTTACTTTTAAACCCGTTAGTAAATCAATCGATCATCCGGCCGCACCGTGGCCCACAGACAGGAAATGGTCTCCGAGCGAGAACGAGTCTCTGTGCAGAAATGTCCAAAGGCACTTCAGACACCAACAACACGGTCCAGACGACCACAGTCCACAGTCAAGCACCAGACAGAAACATCCTCACGGCTCATAACTTCATTATCCAAACAAACAGTGCTTGTTGGGAAAATCCCTAACAGTCCTAGAGACAAAATCAAAGATGAAAATCATTGTAGCACGGTCAGCATCACACAGAATATTGCATATCACGAATCCTTACGAGATGGGAGAGAATGATCCGGATATTTGCTATGACGTAGCCGCAGCCATTTCAAAATCTCGACATAGGAAAACCGAGCGAGAATGGAAGTCACGATTATATTTTAACAATGATTTTGGATAAATCAAACGGGACAGATCCAGAAACACAGTACAGTATGTGATAATGACACAGAATCTCAGCGGCCTGTCTTTGACTTTCCCTACTGTGCTCCCCAACAGGATGACAACAACAAACCAGGTCACACAGACAAACCTCCAACTCAAACTGAAAGAGTGAACAAACATCCTTATTACAGAATTTGGCATTGTGGCTTCCAAGTACCGTGATCCTGAATTCCTCATTTCACATTTTCACATCCCGGTTTAATGCTCAAATATACTTTGGTAACTCGAATGACTTAAAATTCCATGAACCCATAAGGCCATCAAACTCCTGTGAAGTGCATCAGTTACCTCGTCACCAATCTGCTTCATTCGCGCATTAACGAGTTGCTGATGTTCATGTCATGTTTGTAATATCTTACGAGTTGTGTGATGGGTATAATGGGACGGTGGTTGTTGCGTCTTTGGGTAACAAACACATACCCGACAACCTCACATCAGAACCACCTGCAGAGAGGACTGGGAGGGCCAAACACACAGGACAAGACCAGTGAAAGCCAGGATTGGTGGAATGATCGCTCTGCATAGCATAGGCCCTTCACAAGTGTGCGTACCGCAAAACCTTTGAGGAGCGTAGAAATTAGCCGGGGGAGAGGCGGGACCAAACACACATCGAGGCTATAAGCTATGGCTTATTCACGAGATGATGCAGCTCGACAATTAGCTCCAAAACGCTACAGTCTGACTGCACCACCCATCAGTATGCAGAATGTGTGGAAGTACGTCAAAGCTTCAGCTGGAGGCTGCGGCGTGAGAAAGAGAGAGAAAGAGAGAGATAAAGTGTTATGGGGCAGCTTGTTTCCATCACTCCCTGAGTTTTCATCTCCACTGTCCTCCATTCAAACATCGACCCTAAACACCCGCTCAGAAATCCGTTCAGAGGCGTGATAACTGATCAGCTACCACAACTCCATTTGCAGCAGAGCAAAGTACTGATTCGTTATGGGATGTATTATTGAGTTCAAAATGCAATTCTTGGGATGTCGAGGTTGGTAACTAATACTGCTCAAGCTTGGACTTCTCACACCACAGCTGGTCAACAGTTAACTAATGATAACAGGCTGGAGAAACCAGAGCAGCCGATGTCAGAGGGTGAAACTCGATAAGAAACAGGCAAGAACCTCCGCAAACTGGAGTTTTAAGACGGAGAGGATGAGGGTGTGCAGTGTGTGAGTGTGTGTGTGTGTGTTCTGGTACTGTGTACCTAAGAGGTTACTGGGCTGCGTCCTTGGTTAATATTCGTGTACTGACAGTCCGAGTACCAAACGTCTCTCAGGGTCAAAGGTCAGAGAAGCCTGGTTTGCAGTGTTATGTGGCTGACCCTGAGGGTTACAGATAGCTCAGGCAGGTCACCTCCGGGCGTGTCTCTGGCAATCTTTGTAGTACTAGAGAACAAAACTGTGCTAATCACAACTTAAAACACTCAAGGATTCAGTGCAAGTTTTGTTGCATTACCACTTCCAAACTTTTGTTCACACTTGGGATGGACAACGGTAAGACAGCAGGTAGTCCCACCGCCGTCTCAGCGTTCACAGATTCCACCCAGCCAGACGTCCTCGGTTCAACGAAAACTCCGCAGGGGGGCGTAGCGGGGGAGGCCAAGAGAGGCTGTCGAGGCACCTTGTCCGTCTGATGAGCAAAAGCATCAGTCCCTTTCTCCCACTGCCTGTGAGGGGCGCCGTACGATGACGACACAGCTTGTGTGGACAAATGTTAACGAATAAATAAGACAAAAAAAAAAATCTAATTTTAAAAAACTGTTCTGCATCAGGCAGTTCTTGGCATCAAACAACGATACCCTGTATGTCTGTGTGTTTTTTTCAGTGCGCTGGGAAGCTTCACTGTAAGACGAGTTTCTATAAAGACCAGTGCATCTCCTCAAAGTCCACAGCTTCGCCCAAGTTTGCATCCGTCTCCAGGAGGCTCATGATCACCGCCATGGCTGCTTCGTCGTTGCTAAGGCTACCGAGGCCGAGTCCAACTACGCTGTCCAAATCCATCTGTGAACTCTCCCCTGGAAAGAGAAACAAAAAGACGAGATGAAGAGGATCCTGGGTCTGAGGCGTCAACTCCAAAAAGAGAAAAAAAAATTGCCCTGGCAAACTTTGCAATGTTCTGAGTTATGCAGAAAGCTAAAAACACAAGTGCAAACACAAAATGATGGATGAGAAAATGACGAGATGTTGTTTCTTCTGCGAGACAGAGGAACTATTAAGACCAAAGCTGAAAAAGCTGCAGCACCCATGGGAGCGTCTCCTCCGGAAAACTGAGCACCCTGCGATTCTTCTCCCGTGCTGGACTTTCCGGCCACCTCCATGTCCGTGGCCTCTCCATTTGGCACCTTCAGCCAATGAAAGGAGAAATTTACAACTCCAGGAAATGTTACCAAAGATAAAAGCGGATAACATTTGAAAAATATTCACATTGTTGCTGGCTGGATTTTGACTTTGTGGAGATTTATCCTGTGGAACGCTGAAGGGGCTGTCGTTACCACTGGAGGGCGATGAGTTAATCCTGAGACAGAGAGACATGAAGCGCATGTGAAAAGGAGATTCATTCATCCCCTGCAAGGTCGTTAAATCTGTCAGAAGCCTGAGTTTTTGGTTTTGACAGAGTATTTTACCTGTTGTAATCCAGCAGCTCGTTGGCAATCTGAGTGCCTATACATCCAGCATAAATCATGGTGCCAGGTGTGCCCGAGATGCCGGGGATGACAGGGAGAGTCTTCTTGCCATCGTCTGCGCAAAAATATCAAAACCAGGACACCTGCCATTGCTTTATCATTACATTACCATAAAAGTCTAATAAAAAGCTGATCTGTGAGATAGTATGTGAGCCTGAATGTGCCCAAGTTTGGCCAGAACAAACCCTCCGAAGTCTTGGAATTGGTCGATTGTTCAGACTTATTTCCTGACCGACTTGTTCGACTGTTGTCGCACCTTGTCAGGCAAACAGAGAACACATTGTTACTAAACAAGGCAACATTTGGAGGGGAAAGGACAAACACACACATACACCACTTGTGTACTTACGATATGACTGTGTTGGTTGACACTATGTATTCGACCTCTTTGGTCCACGGATTCACAAAACTGAACCACTGGCTTTGTAGAGTGACAAAGGATCCGTATTTCGTTTTGAACTTGTAGCAGTTTGTCTCTACTTTCTCTTTACTTCGTAGGACTGCGAAGGCAAAACAGCGGGAGGCCAGAGAGGATGGTGAAATAGTGACGATGCGGGTATAAGAAAGGACCGACGGATGTAAGGCCCTCTACCTTTTCGATGTCTGTCGGCTAAATGTGGCAGGTCATCTTGATGGAAGTACTCGTAGCACGACGTCCCGAGCAGCTCTTGAGGAAGATAGCCAAGAACTGTGGTCGCTCTGCGGAGGGAGGAAGAAAATAAAAACGCATGTAGCTTTGTCAGCTTGATCGAGAAAAATGAAGTAAATCCAACAATAAACAAAGCACAGTCGACCATCCACTCCTCTTTGACATTGAGCCCGTTTACGTAAGCATAAAAATCCCAAAACTTGGAGGAACCAGATAATTTTAAAATTCCACTCTCAAGCATTAAGATGCTCATTTGAAATATAACAGCAGTAAAACTATTAAGCTTTAAATTAACAACTGTTAATTGTTAACTGTCTGATTTTCTGCGACTAGATGGCTATTATGTTTACCGTCTTCCCTCTAGTTGGGTGTTTCTCCCGGGATCACATGGTTACTCCTATGGGAAGCCATGCAAAACCATCACATACCTACTCTATATCAAAATAAAGTAAAATAAATAAAGTAGTTTACTTGTGTACAACATTAGATCTGATAAAGATGGAGCATTATATTTTTAATTTGCTCACTTCAGTTTTGAGATAATTCCAGAAATCCAAAAATGATAAAAATTTGAGAGTGCTGGTAAACGGGCTCATTGCCTCAACTCAATCACACTCGAGTCCCAAAATCTCAATGGACCCGTGCAGACATGACCATTCATGACAACTGCTACCTTTGATCAACAAAAGTGAATTTGCCGTCCATGGCATAGCGCGTGACGAACTCTGTGGGTTTAACCCGGACCTCTCCGTTAACCTGAGGGGAAGTGTGGGAGTGGACGCGCCCCACACCCACCAGACAGCTGAAGTGGGAGCCGTCCTGTTTGTCGGCGTCACCCTCTCCCTCCGCTCCCAGCTGACTGGTGGGCCAGCTGCGCATATAGCCCGTACAGTGCACTGTGCAGTACTTCTGGGACTCTGCAGGCACGTCCAAGTAAAAAAACAAACAAAATCAAGATTTGAAATTTGAAAGTAGATTGCATTCTTTTGCACAGGCACAAAAAATGTCATTGACTGAGGACAACAAGGACCTTGCTAAGCAGCTCTCCCACCTTTCTTTTTGGAAGTGCCTGGCTGGAATTCCTTCTCCTCCACTTTCACAGATACTTTGTTGTACTTCATCCGGAAGAAGAATGAGCGGCGTGCGCCCGAGCACAAGCGTGCCGCTCCCACGGGGATGTCGGCCTGCACCTGCAGACCGGCTGAAACCGCGACTCGACAGGTTAGCGTCTGCGTGCAGTCACACGCAAAAAGTTGCACAATTCTGTAAAAGTGACGCCGCTTACTTTTAGCATCTATGAGTCGGTCACGTGGATATAGTTCGGAGGCTGAGAGCTGCTCCTTCACTTTCCCCATGTCCTTTGGGTGAACGTAATCGAACAAACTTTGTCCAATGAGCTCTGCCTGTGGACACCATTACAAAGACAATATCCATGATCAGGAAAACAATCGGTCTCAAGCTGACAAAGAAAAATGAGGCATAAATTGTGTTTTGCAAGCAGACTTTTGACAGCATGCCAAAAGCATGCGTCATCTGAATATCATCAGTAGCAGAAATGGAGAAATGGAGAAGAAAATGGAAAGTGGTGGCATTTCAAATGTCACTGTTTCATGCAATGGACAGGTGGTACGTCTGCCATTTTATTATTGTATTTCTTATAAAGAGGATGACAAAAATACACTGTAGAAGTGTTACCCTGCTATAATTCAATATCTTCGTGACCGACTCAGAGACAAACACTATTTTCCCACGATCACAGCCGACGACGAACAGGAAGCCATCGGCAGCCTGCACGAGAGAGAAACACTGAGGGTGTGAGATTATTACCGAGAGATCTCCTTCCACATATACCAGGTCCATAAAACAGAGGAGGAGGTATTCGAAGAACAGGCATAAATGATTGACAAGCTGTAATAAAGAGGCACCCTGATGTGGCACAAATGCTGCAGGTCTTAGAAACCATTTCCACAAGCACTCTGCATGTAAGAGGGTTGGAGCATTGACAAGCACTGTAGGCTTTCAGTGGACCCTTGTGCAACCTTGTGTTAACTGAGAAAACCTTAAATTATCCCTAATTATCCCTCTAGTTAGGCTTATTAGGCCTTAACAAATACATGACAATATTGTGTAACTACCTTTACCTTGAGGACAAGGTGTTTGAGCTCCTCGTCGGGGAGGAATGACGGCTTATAACTGGCCTCAGAAAATGAGCTTCCTGATCCTGAGAGCGGAAGATTGTAGATATTTAAGCATCTTTTCAGTACATCATACGAGAGAGAAGACAAGGGACAGTTTAAATAGGTGCCATGAACTGCAGGAGTGTACCTTTGAGAGATTTGAGGTGCTGCACAGCCATTCTGAGCACAGTGAGTTTGTCCAGTTTACGGGACATGGGGTTACAAGTCGGAATCATGGCTGACAGCTTGTCAATGAGATTGTTCATCTTGTCCCGTCTCCTCTTCTCAATTTGGCTATGGGGCTCCCTGTGAGGTCAGCAAAAAGAAAAAAAGGATTTACTTTGGTGCAGCGAAAGACTCCAGGGATTTCCATCCACATTTTTGTGTGGTGTCTGACACAGGCAAATTTCACAATACCTGAAGCATTTGATTTTGGCGTGCTGGTCCTCTCCATCTGACCTACAAGCCAAAAAAAGCCCCTCTCCTGTTAAAGCGTTTGCTAACATACAAA
>OMPJ01001113.1:2314-12732 GCA_900312935.1 Carapus acus
TCAGCACCATGGATACTCGGGGACTCTGTCAGACCTTCCATCCTCATCATCATTAGGAAGAATGGAAGAGGGATGAGGAGGTGTGAGAGACTCTTACTGTGTTGTTGGGGTGATAGTTCAAGTGGAGGCCGCTGTCGCACAGAGGGGATGACGTCCCGCTGCTCTGATCGCTGGGAATACCTGCGAGGAAGAGGAAGGATCATCAGAGACGCACCGCACCCTCTCCATCAACTCTCGCCCCCCTCCCGCCGGCCACGCATCCTTCCAATCGAGTGCGCCGGACACATCGGTCAGTCAGGCGTGGACGTGTGGCGCGCGTCTGAGCGCGGAACGAGGCCGGCGTGACGGCACCCGTGTTGGATGAAGTTGGCGGTTTTCACGTAATCGCCTTGTCAGCCGTTGACCCGCGTCCAATCCTTCTTCTCGGGGGGAGCCGAGCTCATCTCTGTCGCCGTCTCTCTCTATTTAGCTTTTGGCAAGACAGAGTCACGCCGCAATATGTCTGCCTGCCCAGACGGAGGCTGCTAAACCCTCATTCTGAGGAAAAAAAAGAAGATCCATGATTTATTTATTGGTGTCTGCATTATTTTTTAAATCAAAATCGAGCATTTATGCAGTGAGATGGCGCGCAGGGATACTTTCTGAAAATTTTGATACTGCTGAACATTATTTCGATCCATCGTCTCTATTTGTGGACGATCAAAGTGCTGGATTCTCTTACTAGCTGAGCCACGTCGTCCATATTGGACTCTATACAACAGGTGGCGCTACAGAGACATCAACTGTTAATCTCATGGGATGTCGACGTCTCCCCCTTAGAGGAAATCATCACTCTGCCTCCATTAGAGCGATAAACTGATGGCGTCAAACATCAGGTAAACACCGTTATTGCGTCCAAATTGGACTAACTGCGTTTAGTGCGCGGTGAATGGTAAGCGGGGACGCCGCCGCCGCCATAAAGGAGCGCAGATCAATCACGGAAACGATCCATCGGGTTCTAATCGTTGCGATCCCTCGCCTCATTCATCTCCTCGCCGCTTGTGCGCACCCCAAGTGACTCATCCGCTCATCGTTTTACTTCCACTCCATCCGGAGACAGCCACAGGGCGAGAGAGCTGTATACTCTTTCGTTCTTTCTGTCTTTCGCCCCATCCGCTTCTTTTGTCCCGTCTATTTATGGCATCAGGTCCACAAAAAGCAAAGCAGACGCGTAGATGTTCCGACACGGAATCGAGAGGGGATGAAAGAGCAAGCTCCCCATCAAAAACGGATCAAGACAAACGGGAGGTCAGGACCGGCGCGCCCCCGATTTTGCCCTCGTCCCCTTTAGGACAGAGGAGGACACTTACAGGTGCAGTCCTCACACAGGGGCAGCTTGAGGAAAGCAGGAGTCTTCTTCAAGAAGGAGACGGTCAGGGTCACTTCTTCTCCGGCGTTTCTCAAAACCTGCACCTGCGGCGTGAATGATAGGATTTCAGCCATTTTAACCTTAATGCTGCTCTTTCTCCATTGTGGCGGCTAATTTGGACAGCTGGGTCAGAGCGTCTCACAGGAGGGACTCCAGCTCCGTATGGTACTTAAAGTCCAAAAACGGTGAGAATTGGCCTCTGCTGCGCTGTCAGATAAAAATCTCAGCGAGACAAGATAAGGCATTTGCACCGCCAGCGTAATAAAAGCATCAGGAATGACAGCTTACCACTTCTTCGTGCCGGTAGCTCCGTACGTTTATTCCGTTTATCTGCAAACGACAGTAACAGCGGGACCATTAAATGATACTCTTGGCAACGATTCCCTGGACTTCTCTCTGCGAGATGATTAACGGTGCGAGAAAAATACGTGTTATGGCATCAGCGCTAAAGACTGTAAACAACGTGGATGTTTCCGTCGCCCGGGCCGTAAAGGTTTCCTCTGTAGCTGGGAGAAACGCACTCGTTTTGGTTTGTTTGTTTTTTTTCCCTGAAATAAACACTGATGGATAAAAGACTCCCAAACTGACATTTACCTAGGAGAGAGAGGAGGAGAGAGAGAGGGAGAGGGAGACAAAGAGAGGGGAGGGGGGAGAGAGATAACAGAGACAGGCCTAATTTCTTTGTGGAGTTTTGTTGACATTTGGCATATGAAATATGTCACCAAGTAGAAGAGACTGTGACGTGTAAACTGAGATGAGGACTTGTGGGATATTGGGAATTTCATTCTTTTCTGTTTTTTTTACCTGGAGGATGCTGTCGCCAATGAAGAGCAGCCCGGAGAGCTCAGCTAGAATTAGGAGCAAAAGGAAAAAGAGTGAGAAACATGAAGGCACTGAGCCTGAGTGTGAAAAAGAGAGCATGAAGGGGAATCAAAAACGAGGAAATGAGAAAAAATGTGAAAAAATGTGAGAATTCAGAATAATAGCGAGACAAACTGTGAGAGTGAGAATGAAAATGAGAACAAGACTGAAACTGACAGACATGACAAAAACAAAATCCAAATCTGAATCAGAAAAACAACTGGAAAAAAAGAGCCATGATGAGAATGGAGATAAGTTATCTTTCATCCAAATGTTCATCTGTCTTTCGGTCTGTTCGATTCTCCATTTGTTGAGAGTCAGACTCCAACAAGAGTGTGTGTGTGTGTGTGTGTGTGTGTGTGTGGTTACGGTCCAGGCGAAGTGTTGTGGTGGAGGATCACTACCTTTCTGTTCTTTTGATATTTTTGAAATCACCACAGGGATTTTATGTTCGGCTCCGCCCTGCAGAGAACAAACGAGACGGCGTTAGTGGCGATGTATCACAAACAGACAGAGAGCGAGGGAGCAAGCAAGGGAGAGAGAGAGAGAGAGAGAGAGAGAGAGAGAGAGAGAGAGAGGTAGGGAGAGAAAGAGGGGGCAGCTCGATATTCAACTCCTCCCCCCGGCCGAGGCCATTATTGCCGTTTGACAGGGGAGCGGTCGATAGCATTAGGTCAGGGCGAATCTAAAGGCATCGGGCAGGGAGGGACTAATCAGCCCAGATCTAAATTACCTTTATGCTCAGGCCGAAGCCTCCGATGGTCTGCCGCCTGATGGTCACAGTCCTCTCCTGCAGGAGAGAAAGACGGGAAGAGGAGAGGAAATGAGCGTCATGCGGTCTTAACGTACAGGTCGGGGCCAAGCGCGTCCTTCGAACGTGGCGCCGAGAGATACTGCAGAAACCTCTGCTTAGTTATGGCCTCTGTGAGCGCAGTTATGTTTTCGTCCGCAGTGCTTTACAAGCAGCGTTGATCGAAAAGCAGCGAGCAGAGGTTAATGAAGCTTGAAAGTCAGCTGATCAATGGATTGTACAGCAGCAGGTACCTTGGAGAGCCGGTTTGAGTCTTGCCTCTGACTTCAGCAGTTTCCAAGAGTCCTTGAGCAACACACTGAGAACTGATCTGCTCTCTGGGCTCCATCTACCATCCTCAACACTCCACTGCTCCTCGGATAACGAGGACGGGCCGGAGGCAGGGAGGCCGGAGGACTAATGGGGTACATCGAAATCAGCGTGAAGAAAAATCCATAACATCTAACCGAGGCGGGTGAGATTCTGCTCCTTATTCAAAAATATCTCGTTGAACCAGTAAAAATTGCTGTTATTATTCTTATCATCACTACGTCTTCATCCGTCTCATTTTAGGATCCAGGCTGGTTGAGGCGATGTGAAGTCACGGTAGTTTTGATTTGAGTCCTTCACCCCGATGAAAATGGCTTCCCCACGTTCAGTGTCTTGCTCAAGGACACTTTGAGAGTCTGCGATTGAGCCAGCAAACCTCCCTCTCGCGACTTCCTCGGCCATGGCAGACGCAGAGTCTCGGCTTTTCAAAGGGACAGATCGCTATCGGGAGTTATCGGAGTTTGCGTCCAGTGACATTTTCGTCTGTTGTCGCATGGGGCCGATCCATTGTGGCTCAACCTGCAGAGTCGAGGGTGCAGCCTCACCCCCGTCGCCTCTTTTCTCTTTTTTTTTTTTTACCACATATTCCTGTTACAGCCACAAGCAGCAGTCGCAGCGACGCCGTCCCTCATTTGACTGCAGGGACGCTTATTCGGTGAAATGATAAATTGTGCCATTTTAGCAAAAGGTCAGGCCAAAGGCCCGAGCCAAGCTTGTTGTTTCTTTTTTTTTTCTTTTTTTTTTCAGCGGAATAGAAAATCTATCAGCTCAGCGAAATCCGAACGTGACTGTTACCCAATTCAGATTTGCTGGCGTACAAAAAGGTTTTTGCGACCCCGGCCGGCAACGACCTGGCAGAGGTGAGGCGGAGTTACTTACGCTGGAGTAAAACGGCTCTCCTGACACGCAGATGACATCTTGTTCTTGAATGGTCAGAATGTCTCTCGCCAAGTGCAGTCGAATATTAAACGGCTCCTCATTACCTTCTTGCATCAAATAAATCCCAGTCTTTGTCTGCGCAGATAGCAGGAGAAACAAAATCATTCATCACTGCCTGCGTGACCAAATTTACCGGCCGTGAAATGAAATGTCGGCGGGAGGACGGCGCGCGGGAGCCGCGCGGAAATTATGACGTAGCGGCGGCTGAAATCTGCCACCGCCTCGTCTTCGCTACTCATCCCGTTAAGTCTTAATTTGAAACAAATGAGCAATAAACAAACAATTAGACAAACGCAGGCAGGGAGTTGATGTACGGTTTCCCGGGGCTGAGTGCGATGGCGGGAACAGTCCGACGCCAGGCCTCGCTTATTCGATTTGACGATGACGAGTCGAAACCCACGTGGGAAGCGCGTTTGAATTTCCGCGCCGGAGCGACAGGTTCCCGCCCCGACTCGTCCTCTCCGACCATGCAAATCGGAGTGTCGACATTTGCATTCGTCGCTGTCGCCTCCTCCCCCGAGCTAATTGCCATGCCTGTCTTGCCCTTGACTCCAGAAGAGGGAGAGAGAAAAAAAAGAGTCTAAATGAAAGAAAGAAGTACTCTCACCTGACAGGATTACTAATAAAGAAACGCGGCAACGTTGCCGTCGGTGTCGCCGTGGCGACACACACACAGACACGCACACAGGCACACTCCTAACTGTGATGCACTATTCTTGGAAAGCAGCTGTGTGGCCGCCCTGTGTGGCCACGATCGCCCCACCCCCCCATTCGTGATGGCGAGCGCGAGCGTAGACAAATGGGCCCGCAGTCCGGCTGACGGACCAAACTAAATATCATATCATTTCTAGAAATGCGCATATGTGTGTGTGTGCGTGTGAGTGAGCGTGTGTGTGTCCCTCAGCCTGCAGCAGAGCCATTAACCAGACTAGAGACGGGCAGCAGACGAGGATCCGCACGGCTGAGCATCGCTCGCCGCGATGTTAACGCATGCCTCGCACGTAATTACTCCTTATCGCGGCGACAACCCCGCCAGACCCCCACGCCCACGTCAGCGTCTAATCAGATACGGTCCCCGCGTCGAAGCGACGCGATACGTTTGCAGACGAAGGGGGAGAGGGGTGGAGGTGAAAAAAGAATGATGTTGAAGGGTGAACATGTGAGACGCACTCCCGCAGAAGAAGAAGGAGAAAAAACAAGAGAGGGGCCCATTGATTTCGACAGTAAAACGCAGAAGTGAGACCATAAATCACACCAACCTCTTCATTTGGAGTCTTGAAATCCATGTGCCACACTGCAGTGAGGGATCCTGCAACCAAACGGGACAAACAAGCAGCAGCTCGGAATCGCCTCCAAACTCACCACATCTCTCACCGCTTTTGTGGTTTCATTTTCACACGCGCCTTTTCTCATTTGGCATTTTCAGAGCCAGACCAAAAAAAAAAAAAACGTTGTGTTTGCTTCCTCATTGCGGCACGCCTCCTTTAAAGTCCGTTCTGCCAAAAACAGAGCCATTAAGCAATCTCGGGAGAAAACAGGAGAGCATTAAGCAGCGCTGAATAATGCATCAGCCAAGGTGAGCGCGCAGGTATTCCAATAAATGTTTCAGTATTGAATGTGGCTCCGGTGGAGGTGTTACAGTGACTGAGAGTTTGCCAGGAGGACAAAAAGGCGGGGAAAATGTTGGGGAGGTGTATGTGTGTGTCGGGGGGGGGGGGCACACACGCAGTGAAGGCGAGCGTGGTGGATTGAAGTGGCCTCAGTCACCGAGACACGCGAGCGGCTCGGTGCCGGAGGAACCGCACAAGCTCGATTTGCATAAACCGGCGCCGCTTCCTTCTAATCAGACGTGACTGCCACTTGACTCGCCGAAAAACTCCAGAAGATGGAGGCTCAGCGGAGGAGAGGTGGGGTGAGGTGGATGGGTGGATGTGTGAGGTAGGTGGGAGGGGGGGGCTTACCTCAGAAGAAAAGCCCCCAGCTCCTCCTGCAGTGAGATCCGGCCATGTAGCGGCGAGCTCAGCCCTGATCTGGGCCCCCCGGGATCATGGCCGTCCGGTCGCAGCTAAGCGTGTCAGTTCATTCGCCGCCGCCCACGAGGTGCGGGAGCAGAACGGGGTCGATCTCGGGTTGGAGATTTGCGGCCCCAACCCGCCACGATCAGATCGGATCTGATCCGACCCGTGACCTCTGAATTTATCTTCCGGGGACAGTAGAGGAGGACGGGAGGCTGGGGAACAAACATACATAAAACAAAGTCCTCAAACCGAGACAGCGCTGCGTTTAAAGACACAATAGCTTCAGAGAGTCCCTGAGAGGACAATGGAGGTTCTTTTCCAATGGCGGATCACTTGACACCTTTTAATTGTCCGTTATCCAGTCGGGAACCTACTTATTACCCTCACAAAGGACGATTACCCAGGATTTCCTTGCCACTGTGTCGGAGCTGAAGAGTCTTCATGGATAAGGAGCAATAAGTCTCCACGGACGGATGAAGTCCAGGTCTCAATTCTGCTGCTCCCCTCCCCTCACTCCTTCGCTCCTTCGGCTAGTGTTTGTTGCCTTCCTGCGGCGTCACCTTGAGACGTTCATCTCGTTAACCCGCTACACTTGCCGCTCTCTTAAAAACTTTTCATTGAGCCAGAGTTCTGCAGTCCTCCCATTAGCACCGGTTGTCCAGAGGATTGAAGACGGGCGGGAGGCAACAAATGCACGCATCAATTATTCAGCCCTGATTATAAAATCAGAGCGTCTTCAGCGGAATGGGAAAATGTTTCCCACTGAGGACCAACACAACCAGCCGTGAGTCTACTCCGAGACGCTTACGGGTATTAAAATGCAATCAAAGAAATCGGACCCCCCTGCAGTCGCGGCAGGCGCCGCCTTGGTGTGACATCATAGCTTTCAGCTGAACTCATAATGGGATCGGCTGCACACTAACATTATATCGCACTTAAAACACTTGTTACGCAGTGGATCATGCACCATGGAGAGAGAGAGACTGGGCACTTGGCAACAAGCAATCAATCAGTTAATCCAGTGGTTCTCAAATGGGGGTACGCGTACCCCTGGGTGTACGTGGAGGTACTGCAGGGGGTACGTGAAGCTGCATATTTCAGTTTTGACTGGTTTTATGCCTTCCTGGTGGTCACCGTCTTCTGTTTTTCTTTTTTGTTTCTACATGCAATGTTTGCAATATGGATGTATTTGTCAGGTTCACTGATATAAGTTGTTTGGCTCTAATAAATCAGACAGTGATTTTACAGCACTGTACCTCTTTTTTCTTCCAAAAACGTTTTGCCCGTGTCAGGGGGTACTTGACTAAAAATCTATTTTTAAGGGGGTACATCACAGAAAAAAGTTTGAGAACCACTGAGTTAATCCATCCATCCATCCATCTGATCCAAAACATCAGCCATTACATTTAAACAACCGGAGGAATCAAAGTTAAAAAGAGTGTAACACATCAAGGACATGTGGTGATTCAGTTTGTGCAAACGGATATGTGAATTACCACGATTCAACACCCAGTGGCCTATTTTCAATATGATTCCATTTCATTAAGAGTCAATTCTCTGTCCCCACACGCCCACGTGTCTTTAAGCAGGATAGACTGAGCCAGACATAGATGTCTCCAGTTTGACTCTACCCACAGACTCTCGTCTCACCGGCCTCATATTTGCGATCTGACCGATCTTAAGAAGGACGCAGGGTGCTTGTCTTCGTTTCCCGGCCATATGTGCATGTAAATGAAAAAAATAGCAACATCAAAGACGAGCACTTTGTCGTCCCGGAAGCCGGAACCCTTTCTACAGTTCGAGTTGAGTCAGCGCGGCTTTGTGGGAAAGGGAGGCTGGGGGAGTGGAGTGAGTGTGTTTGTGTGTGTGTGTGTGTGGCATCATCCCACTAGAACCGCCACCAATTTAGCAACGCTACGTCTTTCTTATCGTACTCTTGTCGTCCCGGTGACGGTGGTTCGATGTGCCGGCCGAGGCTTTTGCGCGATGGTTGACGTCTCCATCTGGCAGCAACGATGAACGGCCGCCTGGACGAGCAGGTGAAGCAGCTGGTGGAAGTGCACTTCAACAAATGCACTTTTACTACTTGGAAAACTCAAGACGGGTTTCATTTACGCTGCCTCATTCAGCCACCGTAAAACATACAGCGGCCAGGAAGCGGCGCTTTTATTTTGACAGGCCACCTAAGCAGATATTATGTGGGACGGAAAAGAGCCGCAGCAGCAAGAACAGCGACGGGTACGGCAGATATGTAGCCGGGATGAAATGGAGGTTGGTGACAGGTGAGGGCGATCGGCGCCGTTTACGCCCAAGCCGACCGCTTTCATCGACTTATTTATTCAATTTCGCGGCGGCGCGGCTGCTCCTTTTGAGCTGGTAATTTGGATGACACATTAATAAGCGTCACCTTTGATCCGGCGTGGCGAGGGCGAACGTTTCTGCTCTGTAATCACCGAGCACATCTCGTATTCGACCGCCTCGGCCTTTTAGTCGACGAGTGTCGGGGTTTAGCGATTCTTTCAGAGGTTACGTTGCCGCCCCTGCATGTGTGTGTGTGTGCGTGCGCCATCCAGTGGTGCTGTGGCTGCCAGATGGCTCATGAATGATGGGAACCGAGGTAAATTAATGATGGACACATTTATAGACCGAGCTTCTGACCTCCCAGCCTGTGATTTATGTATTTTGGCAAAGCAGTGCCACCCCGTTACCAGATGGGTGCCAATTTAAATCCAAGAGAATCTTCTCAGAAACCTGCTTCCCCGCAACATTCGCTCCGTTACGCAGAGTGAAATACCACCACGAGGCCGTAAAGATTAATATCGAGGTCAGCCCGTCCGCTAAGCGTTTTCTATAACGAGCAGAATCAGTTTTTCTATATGGTTATGGCGCGTAAAGCCTACGGGGGGGTGGATTGTGTGAGTCAAGCATGTTATCTTACACGAGTATCTTAATTAGGCTATTATCCGACCTGGATTAACCATGTTCCCTCTGAACCAAATTGATTTTGCCGGAAAACAAAAGTTAAAACAGTAAGCCCCAACTGTGCAGCGTGCCTACACACACACAGTCATGCTTGCGTCACATTCGTGGTCGTGGCGCTTAGCATGCTGTAAAAAAAACGAGAAAATACCACAGAAGAGGAGGAGATGGCTTCACGCTGTGCATTTAAGGCATGGAGGGATTAGGGCGCTCACAACACAGCTGCAGGGCGGCTTTACCACAGCGCGGCCGCTCCACCGTCCACCGACGAGGGTCTTAATGCCGAGCGAATAGCTGCGGCTAATTTCTGAGTGATTCCAACAGCGCAGCGCCTCGCAAAAGGCCACGCATGTGGAGCGGGCGGGGGTGCGTGGGAGGGAGGAGGGGGTATAAAAATGCCTCTAATTCCTTTGCAGATGAAAGCGGCGAGAGGCGCGACCCTCTGTTTGCTTTGTTTCCTGGAAGGATTGCGTGATTCTTTTCCGAAAGGCGGAGATGAAACAAGATGAAAAACCAACATCTCCTAACCACCCGACCTCCCCCACTACCCCGCTCCCCTCACCCAACCCTGAAAGTCCACGTGACACCGGGAGACGCTTTCACGAAACTGTGAAATACGACGGCCGGGTGGCGTGTTTCGCCTTCATAAGCAATATCGAGGAAATTGGGCTAATTGCCGCTCGCGGCTATTTACCATTCGCAGGTCAAACGAGTTGCAAATGTTCCAAGAAGCAATTTACAGCGGCGAAACCAGGCCGCCTCCTTTCGGCGTGAGCAGTGAACGCATCGCCGCCGCCGCCGTAGCTGTGGCGTGGAGCCTGGTGGTGTGTTTAACGAATAAGCGCGAGGTTCACATTAATCAAACCTGACCCAAAATTGTCCAGCCTGGGCTACTTACACGTTGTAAAAGCGAGGAGGAAACAGAGCAGAGAGACAAGGGTGGGCGCACACACACACACACACGCGTGCACGCACAGGCTCGCACACATGCTCTCCTCCACTCTGTCACCGTCGTATGTAAAGCGGCGGCGCTTGTCGTAAATCACGGCGTATCGTCTAACACCTTATTGGTTTTCTTTGGGTAGTAATCACC
>OMPJ01001116.1:0-10171 GCA_900312935.1 Carapus acus
CTCTTCTTCTTTTCACAGCCCTCCTCCCCTCTCTCCTCCTCAATCCCCCTCCTCTTTTCCCCTGCTCCCCTCTTGTCAGGTACACTCCCTACACACAGGAAAATGTGTGTGTGTGAACTGAATGTCTACACAATGCTGTGTTTGGAAAGAATCCAAATACAGCAGTTGAGTTTGCTATTCAAACAAACCACACTATCACTGCATGTCGCCAAGAGGCGGTGACGAACACACTAATCAGTCACATTAATAAAGGATTGCGTGTGTAAGGTTTGTGTGTGTGTGTGTGTATGTGTGTGTAGGTGTGTGTGTGTGTGTGTGTGTGTGTGTGTGTGTGTGTGTGTGTGTGTGTGTGTGTGTGTGTGTGTGGGAGGGGGTGTTACTCATTCACCCACTGAGGAGATAAAATTTAAACTATCAATGAAATTACGATTGACGCCGTCCCAGATTATTGATACCAGACACAGCTGACTGTAAGTGCGGATGGATTTTTGTCTTTTATTGATATGAGTATTTATCCCTCATGCACTGGCTGGCAGCAGAGCAAAAGCTGTCGTTACAAGTCCGAACAACTCGTCCTCCTCCCGTTCAGCGCTGCGGGCCATCATGTTGCCACGGCGATGACAGGAGCAGCTCCACATGACCACAACCTGAGGAGATGTGATGAGCAACAATATGGTCTGTGTTCAAAGCTCCTCCCTCTCATCTACCCTCCCCTCCTCTCCTCTCCTCTCATCACATGTCTCCTCTTCCCTCTTTCCCTCTGCCTCTGCTTTTCTCATTTTCTCTATGCTCCTCTTGCTGTGTGATTTCAGAATTTCCGTCTGACTTGATCAGATAAGTCTGAAAATAGATGTCTGTATATTTCAAATATCCTTGAGGTCAGGAATAGAAGGTGAGGGTTTTAATATCCAATCAACGGATCTGCTCGTGATACCAATTCTGGTGGAGCAGCCAAAGTAGAGGAGACCTCTTGCCTTGTGGTACTTTTTTCTCTTCAATAAGCTGCTGAGTCAGGGAGGGGGGTGGCTCCTTTGTCTGTATCTGCCAGCGGAGGGTGAAGCTCCCAGGCTCAGGGAGCTGCCCCCGTGTCTGGCTCAAGCCGGCTCGATTACGGCATGGGAACCAAAGCAGCATTCACTGTTCTCAGCGAGGCCAAACGGAGCCTGGAATTGTGAGACCTGAGCTCCCTGCTGGGTGGCCGGTGTCTGTCTGAGCACAGAGACTTGAAGCTGAACTGCAGGCATCTTCTTGTTTCACCATTCTCAACAAAGCCAGACTAAAATAGAAAAAAAAATGCTCCAATAAGTTGAGTGGAGTCGCTGGCCTCTGTGCGACGGCCCTCCCCGTGCTTGATGTGTCATTTCTGATTAATATCTCTGCACTCGCTGTGTCTCCCTATTGTCCCACGCCGCAGCACATTCATGCAGCCTTCCTCTCAGCGGAGCTGTGATCTTGTCCCTTTTGTTCGTGCCCCCTTTTTAATCGGAGTAACTCTCCAGCTTTAGTGGTTGAAGCCAGCTGGCGGTGACTTGCCGTCCCCACAGACTTTTTCCAAAAGAAAGTCATCGATTAAATGAATAGCCTGTACTTTTTTTCCCACCTGCTGCAGTTGATCTATTTCTCTTGGCCTTTGAAAATTGTCAACATTCAAGTCAAGTGCCCTGCCAGTCATTGGCGGCAATCACACTCGAACACTTAAAGTCCAGCAATCACACTCGAACACTTTAAGCCTGCACTCGGATATGAACCTTTGCAGAAGTGATGTTCAACATGTGCACCACCATCTGTCGCGACTGACTAAAGCCGAGTGGTGCTAGTGACACTTCATACTACTGCTGAAATGTTCCACAAATGTGCAGCAGCGACAGAATTGCAGTCGTGTGAGCAACTCCGGTGAAAGAATTCATCATTTCACAGCGAATCTGAATGGTTCGCTCACTCCAGCACATCAGACCGGGCTTCTCTCCGTCAGCCACATGAGACGTGTCTCTGTCGGGTTGGTGTCGTGTTACCTTTCTCACTTTTCCCACCGGCCCAGAAGCGACAGACTCTCAGCCGCTGAATCTGACACCCGGGCGATGAGGGTGACCTTGATTCTCCTCGTCCAGACACCGGAGAATACGAGCCACAGAGCGGCAGCGGCTACTTATTCGACTCTGGGCTCCTCTGAGGGGAGGGAATGGACGAGGGGGATTTTGTGATAGCAGAGGGAGAGAGAAACAGAAGAGCTTCATCAGGACACACACTGGTCATCAAACTGTGCAAATGCGCAAAGCAAAGTCGGCAAATTAGACTTTAATCTGCAAATTACACTTTAATTTGCAGATATCCATGAGCACTTTCATTTCACTGCTCATCCCTTGCGCACGTGACCAATAAAACTCTGGAATCTTGAATGTTGAATCAAACAAAGGGAGACATCCTGGCTGGACCAGTGTCCCCTATGGACATGAGACTCTGAAATGGGCTTGTTAACTCTGATTCTGCTGTGCGCTCCAGAGAATACTAACATTATTCACCACCACGATATCATTGCCAGTGAGCTTTCAAACGTGACTAGCTCCACAACATGGGTCCCAAATGTCCTCCATGTAGATATCTAGTTTGGGTGCCCCAAAATTGTGAAATGTCCTCGTGCTATTGGAAAACCATTTTACCCACAGCCGAACATCCACACTCTGTGGAGTGGCCCACATTTGCTGCAACCTGCTACAATTTACAAAACACTCCCTGAGCTAGCCACCCGCCGAAGCACCTAAGCAGCAGAGGGAAGTGAGCGTGACTTTTTCTTCAGGGACAGCCTCGTCTTCATCGATCGACGGACATAACAAAGACCATCAGGCTGTGATTATTCTTGTGATTATTTTGCAGTTCACCGGCTTGAATGGCAATAAATCATCAAGTTTGATATAAAAAACGTTTCAGCTCAATAGCATTAACATTAGTCCTAATAGCATGAATAGCACCAAGTGAATTAAAACTTAATTGTTGAGGTTTAGAGGTTGTGAAAAGATCCACAAGGTTCTGGCTAAACCCCAATAGCCTGTTTTCTCTCACCACTGTTGTGTCTGTACTTCTGTTGGGGTCTGAAAATATATTTTTTCCATTCCAATCCATTTCAGCAAGATATGTATTTGATTAGGGTGGCATCTTCTTCATGCGAACCCCGGCTGGGACTGAGGGCAAATTATCACCCACACAGGCGGGCACACACAGGAATGTGGCATCTGGAAAATAAGGCTGGTGGAGAATATTGCTTTCTGCGGATGCAAACGAAACGAAATGCAAGTGTGAGAGGCGAAATTGAGTCTTGAGTTTATTTTGATCCACCCGCCCACACATAAGAGAAAACTGATTAGAAGCACTGGAAGTCAGTGTTTCAATTTAATCAAAGTTTGTTTTGCTTCTTGGTCAACTTCTCATAGTAGAAGTGGCTTTTGTTGTTCAAGAAAAAATAAATGTATTGAGGTTATGTCTCAAAGACGATTTTTCTACAATTCAGTCTTGATACGATGAGGTGCCAAGGTGCCATGGCTGATTTTGTTGGGAGTATTTTCATTGTGACGATAAAATATAGTTCTAGAATTTTAAATCATTTCCAATATTTGAATTTCCTTGATCAACAGATCAATGGATCAATAAAGTCCCTTCCTACCTACCTACTAGATATCAATTGTTGTTGTGTACAATGTATTTTGTGTTTTGATGGGATTGTATTGCATTTCGGCCTGTTTTATATATCATTTTTTCTCTGCACTATTAAGAGTAAAGTGTTTGCACTGTAGTTTTTCTTAATCAAGCTGTGGTATTGTCTTTGGATTTTGTGTACATTTCAAAATATCAACTGGTTCTTCACAGAACTCAAGACTTTGCATCATCAGAGGTCCCTGGAACATTCACCCTCTGGATCGCTTCGCCTTCAACTGTTGTGGAGTGGCCGTGGAAGATTCTGCTGACTTCAACTCTGACGCCAACACTTTAAGAGACATCTATATAAATATCACCCTTCAACAGTGTGGCAGTTATGCACCTTCACGATAGTTTGCCAGCCGCCATTAAACTCCTTTGAGGGAGCAGAAGAAGAAGCTGGTCTTTGGACAAGTTGTGAACATGTATCGGCCTGCCCCGATAGGCTACTTGTCCTCATTTTGTGCTTCCTCCCTTGCAGGGATAGACATTAAATCTTAACTCAGGTTCAGTCAGTGTGTCTGGTGTGAGAAAATACTGAGAAAATAATTGTGCGTGTCTGTTTTTACGTGTATCTAGTTTTTTTGTTTTGTTTTGTTTTTAACAGAAACAAAAGAACATTTTGTTTCGATTGACGATAATCGATGTCTCTCTTTCTCTCTCGCCGTCTTTCTCTCTCAGCGCTGTGATGATAACGACATTGACACACCGCTCCTCGGTGTGTGCCGCTGGTGTGTGTTGCTGCCTGGCTCGGCGGTCTGCAAAAGCACACATCGCGTCACTGAGCTCCCGCAGTCATGTGACGCAAAGGGGGCGGGGCCGAGCCAGCGCGTGCGCGGCCAGTTAGCGGCGCAGCGTCCGTCCGGGTCCCGGCAGCCTCACGGGGACACAGGCGAGCGGGAGGCGGACAACGGCTCCACGGCCGTGTTTACGGAGCACAACGCCGCTCTCGGCCGGGCCGCATCCCCCACCCACTCCTCCGCATGCATCGGTGACCAGCCGGCGGGCCGGCAGAGGGCGAAACGCAGCAGCAGCAGCGCTCCACCGTTATCTCGGCAGATAAAAGAATGGCCTGGATGTGCAAGGTAAGGAGCGGGGAGAAGGGAGGGAGGGAAGAGAGAGAGGAGACGGGTGGTGGGGAGAGGGTTACCAGACATCACTGCCCCAAAAAACAGGCACACACGCCTTGGCGAGGACGCGTCTGTGTGTGGGTCGAGTTGCGTTTACGTCTCGTTTCCCTCCGCGTCGGACGTGAGATGAGACGACGCTGTTTGCGCGGCGGTGTTTACGGTGATGCTGAGCGGCAGACAACGAGCTTGTGCCCGTGTGTGCGAGAGGAGAGCAGGCCTCTCTCTCTCTCTCTCTCTCGCTCTCTCTCTCTCGCTCTCTTTCTCTTTCTCTCTCTCTCTCGTTGTCACTCTGTCAAATGGGGTGAGTTGCACCATGCCCAGTGAACGCACCGCAGGACGCCTTCAGGTGTTTGACGGTTCATTGATTGATGGTTGATTTGGTCGCATAGGCAAAAACTCCTCTCTCTCTCCCCCCCCGACCACATTTAACCCGTAAATCATGGTCTACAGTGTGATTTTAATATTACATCGAGGGAGGACACCTTATGTTCTACCTCACATCTCACTACCTCACCTGTTGCAAACATGTTGTATTTATTCATGTTGTATTTATTTTCCTACCTTTCTGGCCAGTCTTTGCACTAAACATTGCCCCCTTGCAAACTTGGATTTCACAGTATAAACTCCCTGAGTACTCTTCTTTTATTGAAACAAAGCCAGACAAGGCTTGTGAATATGAATTTACATCAACTAGTTTGAGCACGGTCGATTAAGAAGGTCCAAAAGAGTGGTTTTGCAAGCCAAAAACAAGGAGCACGTCTGATAGAAACGTATTCATGTTGAGACATTGTTGGGACCGTCTTACTCTGGATGTCCCCGCTGTTGCCCACGCTGGTATCAGACATGGATCTGTTTGGGTACAGGTGTCAATTGTCCCCTGTGGTGATGCTATCGCAGTGTCGCTGATGGTATTTTATCTGAGGCTGTCTTGCTTTTGTGGGGCAGGCAGCTCTTGTTGACTGAGAAATCCTGCCTTGCTGGCTTCTTTAAATTAAAAATGTCTTTTGGTTCTTTGTAGACTTTCTGATTATATCACATTACACCCTCATCACACTATTTTGTGTTCTGTCTGATCAGCTAGTGTCAATATTGGTCCACATACAATTTGCAGCTGTCAACAGGGATCATTTGAGGACAAACTTGGAACAAACTTCAGATGAACTTACGGGCAACCGACTTGAACGTTTCACTTTTCAGAAATGTGGACAAGGACAGCAGGTGTTGACGATTGGACAGACACTGTATCGTCAAGTTGTTGTTGTTATACGGTGTAATATTGCATTTGCAAATAGACAGATAAGAGTGAAGTGTGTGTGTGCGTGCGTCCGTGCATGCGTGTCCTGGCTTTCCTCTAGTTACGCTGTGCTCTGACTCTGTTTGTGGTCACAAGATCAGTGTGTAATATGATGAGTCACATGTCACATTGAGTCCAGAACAGGCCCTAAAGAACATGTCAGATTTCTGTGTGTGATTTGATGATATTTGGATGATTTGCCGATCATCTGTCCCTCATCTATAAATACATGAATTAGATTGTATATATAATTCATCAATTCCACTGCCTAGAAAAAACTTTCTCTTTCACATTGTCAGCATGAAGAAAATATTTTAAATGTATGGTGTAATTCAGTTTCAGACTTAATGAGGATGAGATGAGGTAAATGAAAAAAGAAAACATGGAAAGAAAAAAAGAGATGAAAACTCAGATCATTGGATTCAGAGTCAAGAGTGCAAAAGGTTACACCACGTACACCTCCGCAGACACACTCACAGCGCCACCCTCAGGTTAACAGGTGCCTGCCAGTATCTTGAGGAGGTGGAGCTACAGCTATTGCTCCATCTCTTCAAGATACTGGCAAGATACCGGCAGATATTTAATCACACAGGCTAAATAAATATAGGCGACCCTAAATGTGGTCACCTACACTTATTTAACCTGTGTGAATAATGTTTTCCCTGTTTGATGGGTTTACAAGGAGGGTGAAACACGTCTGCGCTGGATTGAAGCGGCAAACAGGCGCTCTTGAGCTGGATCACGGCACCGTGGGACCTCCAGGCCGTCGCCCCGTCAGTTGCAGTCGGTGCGAGGGTGGCGTGCTGTGTTTGCGTCCTCCCTCCGCACTTAGTTTGCTAATTGTTGTCAGCTCATCCATGACTAGCGCAATGGCACTTCTGTAAAGCGGGATGAACTTTCCATCTTCATCACATACGCACACACACGGAGGACACAGAGGATTCGCAAGTAATTTGCATCCGCAAACACACAGATTGGTTTGTGCCGAGTGTAAAAGCGACAGTGGGCGGTGCGGCCCCGTTGCGTCCCTGTTCCTCCAAACTTTTTGGGTCACTGATTGTGTTGTGAACCTGTGGTTTTGTATTCCGGGCGTTTTATCGAACTGCAGCTCTGCCTTCCTCCTTTGTGCTTTCCCCTCCTTTATCTGCCTTCCTGAGTGTGAAGATTACTCCTGAGCTTGCGGTAGGAAGCGGGGAAGTATGCGTTCTTTTATCGTTCGGGCTCGCTGCTCGCAGGTTGACGTGGCTCAGGCGTGTGTTGGAGTCAAGTGAGTCTAATACAGAATGCAAAGGAGTCGCGGAGGGGCTCGTCTTTAAAGCGCTGCAACTCTGCCAGATCAAACTTTCACCGCACTTTCCACCCTCCTCCCCCCCATGAGATCTGTGTGTGTTTGTGTGTGCGTGTGCCTCGCTTTGTAGCCGTTTTCCTAGAACCTTGCCCCAGACGTGCCCGGTATTCATGGAAACGTTGCAATTTGAATTCAGAGTGAGTGTCAGTGGCGTGTGGGAGGCGGGGCGCAGGAGCGGGTGAAGCGCTGCGGTTTGCTATAAACACTTCCAGTTTAGAGGAAGAGGCCTTTATCATGGTAATGCAACCGACATCACGTACACACGCAACCGCCTCACCGCGCGCACACACCACTGAAGCCACACAAAGCGGCAATGGAGTATTTTTTTTTCTTTACTGAGTGCTGAATCATCCCGTTTTTTCCTTCCTTATTTTTCTGGTATTTGTATTGTTTATTCTCTGTGGTCCTTCGGTATTTTCTGCTTTATGATTCTGACATATTTCCAGTTGGATGGATGAGTGGGCAGGTGTGGACTTCAGCGTCTTGCTCAAGGACACTTCAACCTCGGACTCCTTTGTAGGCAGAGTGTGCGATGATACTTGGGTCAATATGTAGTATTTGACTGCATATACATTTGTTTTAATACCTTACTGCTTGATTTTTCAACACTATACGTTATATTATGATGAGGAAAGCATTGCAAGGTTGTTTTTGTGACTTTCAGTTGAGCCATGACGCGCTGCAGGGGATGGCTGTTGCTTTTGAATGAGTTTGCAAATTGCGAGCCCTCGCTGGGGCCGTGCAGAGACCTCACCTCGCTCCGACTCTCCTCTGTCAGCGCTTCTCCTCCGCCTGTGCTCCTCCTCATTTTTACTCTTGCGCCCAGGCCCTCGGCTCTGCCTCCAGGCTCCCCCCACTGAGGTGTAGGCCCGTAGCGGGCACACACAAAGACGCCCGCGCTTTAACTGGCCAGCCACCAATGAAGTTGTGCTTGGCCACTGCACTTTCGGTGAGCGGCGATAAATTACAGGCCATTTGGGACGGACCCACGGCCACCGAACCCCATGATTACATGCCCTGATAGGAAATGAAAATGCTGCCATCAGCCCAAAACAAGAGCGCAGAGCAGCTTTTCATTTCCAGTCTAATTAAACTGCCGCAAAAATTTACGTTTTTTTTCTGTCCCACTCAGATGGATTGTTGACCTTGAAAAGGTCCCACTGAAGGAGCTTTGTCACAGCTTCCTCCCAAGGCCCAAGTAGACACGATGGTCTGCTCCCTTAAACCGCAACAAAAAAGGGAGATCTGTAAATCTCTCCTGTCTCTGCCCAGGAGTGCAGATCTTCTTTGTGAAAAGCTCCGAATGAATACAACGTATTCCTGCTGTTATTAACTGGAGAGCTGTTTACACGCCGCGTTGAAATGTTATCTCCCTTCATTTGATAAATATCAGGTCGAGAAAAAGAACGCAACCCACTCCCAAACCGCTGCCTGCACCGATAAACGCCGCGCAGCTTAACGATGGGCCGATGCAATCGTGTTTTACATCGGGGCCGCGTCTCAGTTTTCATACATCATCTCTAAATCATCAGCTGCCTCCCCGAGGGCCCGCCAACAGATTGGAGCTACGTTTAATTAAACTTCTCCCGGCAGCTCTCTCCCTCCGGTCTGTCGGCACAGGTTTAGGCGGCTCAGGATAAGTGGCTGGTGATCCTCATGCGGTCGTAGCGTTGCCCTAAACACACACGCTCGTAGATGTACGCACACACACCTGTCTGGTCACACAGGCCCGGGCCTCCACTTACAGGGATTAAAGGGCCGCTGTATTTTTGGGGCAGATTAAAGATGCTGTTTCACTGCCTGTCATAGGCCGGGGCCCTGTGGACTTTGCAGGCATAACAGCAAACCCTTCCTCCACCGAATCGGCCTGGCTCCAGTGGCGCCGTTCAACACGAGTGGAATAATTAGTGGGAAGGTAGAAAGTTTGGATGCATCTTGCACAGCCTGGATGACACAGCTCCGCTCGTCTGTGTGGATGTATTCAGTATATTTCTGATGTAGGTTTTAGTATTTGTGCCCAGATACTCAGAAGGTCATATCAGTTTGTGCTGTTGTTTATTTTCCTTGTGAAGCAATCGAAGCGTTTCTTTAAATAACAGACACTGAGCACCTCGAATGCATCAGCAGACAGAGGCGTCGCTCTGAAATAATCTTTTCTTGTGTGTGTTTGTGTGTGCGAGGTGGGGCGCATTGAATATAACCTCCAGCAATCAGATTTGGATCAAAAACCAATTTGAACACCTTCCAAAATGAACCAGGTGGGGAAAGAAGAGATGTGAAATCACCATAGTTCTGTTCGGGCCATGAAGTCGTTTCTGGCAGAGAGTCTCGGCGGGAGAGGTTCAGACAGATGATCCTTGTCCGGCCTGCTGTGCATGCGGCGTCACACGCTTATTTCCCAGCACGCTGACGAGAGTCCAAGTCACAGATTGTCGCATGTTCCTGTTTTCCGCGGCTCAGAGGAAACCTCGGCGTGCCACGACTTATGTAAGCACTTAAGTCTGTTCAGACGTAGCGTTTCATCCATTGCTTCCCATACAGGGAAAGGTGGCGATTCTTCCCATGCACGCGGTCTCATCCAGGGATGAGTATTATCTGATTTGGAGATTTAGAACAGTCTCAGTAAGTTGCCGATTGAGCCTGATTTCCTGTGTTTCAACGCTCTCGCTCCATCGCTTGACAACATTTTATGAGCTTCCGGCTGCCCCCCCC
>OMPJ01001117.1:8138-32266 GCA_900312935.1 Carapus acus
CCTTTATTGTCAATACTGTCAGTTTTTGTGCAACTATGTGTGTGTGCGTGTGTGTATGTGTGTTCATCTTGTCGCCAGTGGCTTTCTGACCTCGTCTTGAGGTTCGGTAAAGCCTGCCAGAGATTCCTTTCCCTTCCTCCCACCCAATCCATGTTTCACAAGTGCGTCAGCAATGTTACCACAACCATTTTTTCTCTCTCTCTCTTTCTTTCTCCCTCTCCCTCCCTCCTTCTCTCCATGTAACTCTTCTATTCTTCTTTCAAAAAACCCCACCCTCTTGCATTCTGCCAAGACCTCTTTCCCCTCTTTTTTTTATCCCTCTGGTTCTCCCCTTTATCGCCGTCCTCTTCCTCTCTAACCCTCCTTGACTCCTCTCCCCGTCTTTCCTCTTGCCATTTTTCTTCCTTCATTGTGCTTTGTTCCTCTCCTTGTTTTGAATTTGGAGCCCCTCTGCCCGTTGTCGTTGTCAAGAGACATTTGCAGTAAGACTTCAGTTAATCTTCCCTCTCCTGTGTCTTCTCCTGTCAGACTCTAAAGCTGTTTCCGACAGAGCGCAACACAAGCCTTGGTTTTCATAACGTCCATACAAACATGCTCATCTCTTGATTTGTCACTTTATTCAGAGCTCTGAATTTGGACCCCACCCACCCAAACCTCGCATGATTTGTTGCTGTGGGCAACACATATCAAAGCCACCACACTGCACACTGAGTCAACTTTTGTTTGACAAGAATTACAACAATAGCAAAGACAAAAATCACATCAACATGAAAACTCATTTGACATTCCAGTCATTTTATACCAAACAGGACTTTGGACCAAATAGGACCAAATAGGAGTTTGAATAAAGTAATGTATGACAGTGTTTCAATGTTTTAGTTTTAGCTTTGTGGTCCCCTGCAGAATAAGTACAGGCAGAGCCGTCACGACAAGGCGCCCAAGACAACAACTGGTCATGAATAAAATGCAACAACAAACTTTGGGGGTAGTAAAACCTACTATGATTTGGTGCATGGTGCATCATAAAAGCAGACTGGAGTAGTCTACTCCAGCTGAGACTTTCAGAAGAAACTTCTTTCTGCCTTTGGTTGACACAGCCCTCAGAAGCCTAAGTGACAGGTTTTCTGGATTGAAAGGTGTGCATGACCTTTATGACACTCTGTTCTCAAAGGACAACATGAAGCAGACAATAAAGAATGGGAAGCTATTCGCGATGCAAGAAACTGGAACAAACCCCCCATAACATTGATGCCAATTACTTGGCACTTGAGATCAGTTCATCTCTCCACTCTTTTCCAGACCATGTAGCCACCTGCCCATTTGACATGCTTGATTACATTCACAGTGAGAAGAGATTTTCCGCTTGGAAGCGGATAAAAACTTATCTGAGGTCCACCATGGGCCAACACAGGCTCACTGGACTGGCACCTTCATCAATTGAGAATAATATTTGCCAGTGTTTGGACATAGAGGACATTTTGGTTGCCTTTGCTGAAGGAAGACAAGGCGGATAAAATGCAGTTTTAGTTAATATGCACCAGATGGCCTGAAAAGTTAACCTTTCATGTGTGTGTGTACTTTTTTTATAATGGATTTGTAAATTATCAAATAAGTTGCTCTCTTTATATATTGTTTGTGAGGTTTTTCTGTATAAGATGGCAGTGTTTTATTTGAAATGTTCACATTTGCACTTTTAAAGTTGTTTTTTTTTTTTTTTTAATTTATTTTTGTATTTAAAAAAATATATATATCATACTCACTGCATCATTTGCATACCCTTCATCTGTTGGTTAATATGGTATGGTTGGTATGGTGGAATTTTTTTCTTGTTGTTCTTTTTTTTTATTTTTTGCAAATGTTCAGATTTAAGCACAGAATATGCAAGAGCAGTTTTTGTTCTGTCAATTTTTTTTTCGATATTGAGTGTGGTCAAACTTACACAACTTTAACAGTATGTCTATGATGCGGTTTCTGTAGGCTTTGGCTGGGCCAATGAATTGTTAAATAAAATCGTCAAATTTTTTGATAGATTGTCATATAGAACTGAGGGAGGGACCTCCATGTCCATCTTGCCTGGGGCCCCCACATTCCTCGAAACGGCACTGAGTAGGGAATTGCACACAAAGCTGTAGAAGATATCATGTGTCCTCCCATATTTGGATGAGCCTGAGCACCTGCACACACACCTGGACATACAAACAAAGAAGACAGAACAGCAGCTTAGATACACAACTCAAAACATCTCCCCATGCATTCCCTAACACATTTTGCTGCCATGCTCTGGAGTAATTGCTCAATTTCCACCCCCTGCAGCGACATGACAGATGAAATTTACAGAACAAAGTTCTAAAGCAAGAAGCGTGAGCCGATTCCTGGCAGCTGCACAGCTCTTGATCTGGGTATCAATTGTCTGATACGATGAACCTAAAATAGTTTCATTGCTATTTCTACTTTTATTTTTATTTTTTTTTACGTTTTTGCCGAATGGGCATTGGGGCTACTTGCGATCACGTATGACATGATGGCCAGAGAGAAGTGAAGGCTCGGCTGATCCATGCGATGCAAAGCACGGCAATGACAGCTCTCTGGGGAAACACACAATGTTGGGTTGAGTCGCTCTACGTAGCACAGTATCTTAGGGAGCGGAAACATGAATGTTAACACTTTATCGAGCACTTATAACATTTGTCTGCTGCAACAGCTGTAGCTGTTGCGCACTTGGCTGGCAAAACAAGATACTCATTCACTTTATGTAAAACCTCTGGCACAATACTCAGCAAGCATTTGGGGAACGATGCCGGGAGAGTAATTGAGACACCAAAGACGAGCTAAAGGAGACGCTGTCCATTTTGAATCACGCACTGCATGTGGCAGATTTTCCCCGTCCATCACTCACGTTTGTCCTCTTACATCAAGTTGATTTGCAGTGTTTACTCCCTTTCTTCACAGAGACACTGTTAAGCCTCCAAAGCTGTGAAAGGTCCACTTATGATACTTTTGGGGTTGGGTTTTTTTTTGTCAACACTGTTGGATGACAGCATGTCAAGACATGCTTTGACACTACTCATTATATGTCCTATTTTGAATAGAGATAATTTACAAAGTCAATAGTTCAGTATTTTGGTACACTGAATTCTAAAAACAAACGGAGGAGCCTTTGTCTAATTGGGCCCGGTGAAGCCATCTGACTCGCGGTTGTCTACAATGTTGTACCTGTTTTAGTGAGTCTGTGAGTAAGATTAGTCACAAAATTCCAGTCCGAAGCCAACGTGTTCAAAGAGATGGGTGTGTGTCTTGACCTCCGCTGAGGCACTGTGACTGACTCACCGAACCCAGGTTGAGAACAAGTTGTCTAAAGTATTGTATATTTGGTTGGACAGGTTGTTTGTAAGTCAGCCATTCTAACCCTGTGACACATACAAAAAATTGCAAATACATCCTGTGTACATTGGAAAAAAATTGCAGACAGACAGACAGACAGACAGAAAGATTAACAAATTCAGTAGACAGACAGACCAAATGTAACTAATCTCAATGCAAATATACACTTGAATTAATCAAACAATCCTGTGCATCCACAGGTGTGTCTCTAAACTTTAGAAGTTCACCTTTAAAATCTAAAAGCTCAATGAGATCCCAGTCAAAGAAAGACTTCACAGTCATAAATTAGATTCCCAACATGACCAGTGGCTCCATTCCCCTGATGCGGAGCCTGGGTGGCTGCAGTGTTACAGCACACTGTTACTTTCCAGTAAAGAACATCAGGATGTGACTAAGGGTGGCTGGTGGGGGTATCAATAACACTTTATGTGTGTGCTTGCATGTGTGCGCAGGCCTTTGTGTCCATGTGTGTCCGTGTGAGTGTGTGAGTGTGTGTGTGTCAGAGCTATTTCCCAACACTGCTGAGTGCAGTAATTATGCAGGAATGCGTCAGTATAAAAACACGAGATGGCGTGAGTGGAGGTCTGTGTAAATTACCGTAGGTATGAAGGCAGTCAGAAAATTGCTCATTAACACCGCGTTAAACGGGCCAGCAGCCTCCAGATGGATGTTTGAGGTGAACCTAATATCTAAGAAGTATTTATTGCAGTAAACCGTAGCTGTAGAACGTGTTTATGGTGACACCTCCAGCACCGCTGCTTATTTCAAGCCTACGTACTGAATTATTCATCCACAATGAACCAGGGTAAAATGGTCGAAATCTGTGTATCGGGGATATTAAGGTTAACAGATTCCCCTTGTGCTTCAAGCAAAATCCAAATATGTCATTTTAAGTAAACCTACACGAGGTGAGATAGGGCTTGTCACTTGGAGGTATCAAGTCAAGTTGCGACGGTGTTAGCACAAGTTCCGCTGGATGTTTGCTCATCATAATACATAATTAAATGAGTTGACTTTTTTTCTTCGGTATACCAATTACACGACGATTGAAATGGCAATAGTGTAAATTGTTGGACCACAACACAGTATTTTTCATCTTGGCTGTTAAGCGTATTAGACTAAAATCAATAACTTTGGTATTTGACAGTATGGAGGCCGTGCTTGCTTGTGGCCTAGCAATGCCAACAAATGTGTGGATCATGTTGCAGTTTATTGAGGTGTTTCGTATCTCTTCCCCCATACTTATTTCATTCTTCCACACCAACTAAGAAGCTTTAATCAACAAGAATGTCCTGCCGGAATGACCTCTGTCTCCTCTTGCAGATGCTGCCCTATCCAAACACTTGCAACCTTATTTAAAGCCATTTTCCCCCTAATTCAGCCATTGCTTTATTTGGCCAAATAAAAGATAGTTTGTACGTTATTGATCAAAAGGGAGAAAGTGAAATGTGTATGTAGAAAGCGTATGTCTTCATATGTTTTATTAGGACATACACGTTCATGTACACTTCCTGTGTCTTCTTCTCACCTGCATGTTTGCAGTTACTGTTCATTCAGACAAACTGATTTTGCGGCTCACTCCAAGGCTCGACAGGACAGCTAAGCCAGAGGAGTCTTTACAAGCACAGCTGACTCCAAAGTGCCACATATGCCCCCCTGCGAGTAATAAAATCGTTCATTCTAATGACACCAGACGCTCTCTAGTGGCGAAGCGAAACATGTCAATTCCTAAAGCCATACAAATATTTTTGGTATGGGTTTTGTCAATCCCATAGCAATTGGATCATAAGAACGATGGCTGGAGCCTATAACTCAGCAAACCCATGAAACAGCATGGCTGATAACCTTCATGCTAAACAAATCTCTGAATAAAGACACTGACACAAACAATTCTTTTCATCAATATGTACAGCGGATTTATTTGCAATTTTGCTTTATCAGTATGCTACTACATACAATGCACATAATCAATGTAAAATGGATCAACTGCAAGGAGAAGAGCAGAAAAAAGCAGCAGAAAAACCTGGCTGTGATAATGTACAATTACACAGACATTGGCTAAAGTATTAGTCAATATTACGGGCAGTATGCATGTATACACAAAGCCATTTACATGGGCAACCTCATTGAGAGCTGGTGATTTTTACTGCAGGATGGTAGGTACATGATGAGGTTTAACAACTTATTTTGGGACTCGGCTGAAATCATGCCTCTTTACCGACAGATGAGAAGGTTGGTGCAAGGTGAGGTCACAGTCCTAACGTATAAAACATTATGCCAAAAAGATATTTTGCATAATTACAGGGAGGAGAATGGTTTAAAAAAAAGAGAGAGAGAGAGAAAACATTTCTTGGAATTAACAGTGACAGTATATAATATCTTGCACAGGGCTGAGCAGCAGACCAGTGTGAGAACATTTTGCCATGACTGATGTTCATACCTCTGGTGAAGGTGTTTTTTTTTTGTTTTTTTTGTTTTTTGAATAAACAGATTATTACTTTTCATTGATTTTGTGTTGTTGACACACTTACGCATCTTTAAATATACATCTTATGTATTCTGAACACCGCAAACAGAGGCCCAAAACTCCCAAAGCATGTTAATTGTTTGGTAAAATGACTTTGTTTACATTTGACAGGTGTTTTTTTTTATATATATATAAATCTTTGTCGAACCACGCCAGGAAAAAATGCAGTTCATTGCAAATTCAATGAACTGAAATGGATTATTATTCACACAAATGCCCACAAAAAAAGAACTGCAAAAACAAGAATAAAGAAAGAAGAAAAAACACAGACATTACACATCCTATTTTGGACATGTGCCTCCCAGATATTTGATGTCTAAAACCACTAAAACCAAAAACAAAATGAGGGTGCATATGAGAAACAAGAGTCTAAATGAAACTATCCTCACAGACTGAGAGCGTCTTGAATTCTTGTTTTAAACCCCTGAAATACTCCCAAAATAAGGCTGTGGGTTTGAGGCACACCGAGGTTCTACTGATCTGAGCAATACTGTTTGCGCATTTGCAAAGCTTCATTTGTACACAGGAACAACTGTCGTTTCAAAGTTCCTACAACACACACAGCTTATCCCAGGCCGCTATACATCCAACTGAAAAGAGACATTGACAACTAACAAGTGCATCATTACCTGCTGGTGAGGGAGAAAGGACAGAAACATGCATCAGTGTTCTGTGTCTCTGTCAATTATTTGTCCTTTTCATATGCACATACCACAAAGAGTAGGGTTTCTCATTTGAGTGCTGTTGTTTAAGTGCTTCTAAGTGAGTATGAGTGTGTACAATTCCAAACAATCGGCAGAGGAGCAACTATCCTTCCGATTGTCAGTTTGTTACAAGAGTAGAAGAAAAAAAGTTAAAATTTGCTCTCCATGTCAACACTTGAGATTAAATGTGTAACTGTGACACCACACAAATTAAACCTAACGCTCTTTGTTTTGGCTGTACAGTTTTGATACAGCTCACTAAAATACAAATATTGTACTTTGCATCACAATTTTCCCATCAACAACCATCATCTTAATTTTGCAATGTCTCAAAATAAAGTTTCTTTCCAGAGGAAAACATTGTTTCTCAAATTCCAAGCCAAGACCTAAGTAGCCCTCAAAGTTTGAGAGCTTCTTGATAACAATGCTTTGGTTTTACAATTCACCTTTTTCAGTGGTATTACATCACTGATCTAAAATCTCAATTGATTTTAATAACTCACTCTGACAAAAATCTGACTAACAGATCCATTTACATGCTGAAGCACCAACATTTTTCTTTGACAAACATTTTAGAAAACTATAGAAGGTTGATACAAAACGAACACATTGCGCTGAATTGCAGCACATTTGTGAAAATTATACCAGAGAGATCATTATTGGCTCGGTGTGGTGATTCACAGCACGTGTTGAAGGCTGATTTGTGAGCAGCACAGGTTTCAAAGGTTTTTGCACTGATGTCTGAGAATGACATTTGGCGGAGAGAGAATAACATATGCATTGTTTTCAAAACATCTAAAACACGATCCCAATGTTACAGTCCTTGTTAGACACTTGACCAAAGCGACACAAAGGAAAACAGTGATACCACAGCAAAGCGGACAGAGGGCTTAACTCAGAAATCGGTGTTAAATAGCGGTGCAGAGGGAAGGACAGAGCAGGACTGGGAATCTACGGACGTGTACAAGGCATGTTTTGGGGGTCTAGGCGAATCGACAGTGAGATCTCCATCCTTTGTGCAGCACTGAAAGCATTTGCAGGTACATGATCAAGCAGTTTCCAATGATGAAAGGAGAGCTGAGCACTTTTAGCTCTCTAAAAAGTACCATGAAGTGCAAAAAACTACAAAGAAGCCCAATTCTCATCTCATGTGCTATTTTACTACAACTACTGCCAGTTACATGGCAAAGTGTTTTTACAGGTACAATTTAATCTACCAAAGATATGTCTGCTGCCGAAGAAATGTGGATAAAATGTTTTTGCCCCCATGTACTGCAAAGAGCCAGACACACTGAGCACCTTCATTCTCATGGCTTTAGTGGATATGAAGGGAAATGCTTTGTTTACTCTATGATGTGATCACTAAACAAACACTTCAGCCCACCTGGTAGGATTATTTTCATTCATTCGTGTATGTGTAGCACATACACATGCCTCATGAAGAGCTACAATAACACATGACATGATTATATTGGAGGCTCCGATGTGATGTTGACCATGGCTTTGCTCTACTGACTGAAACCTCACTTGATCTGCAGACTTTTCCCAATTGGATGAGGTTAAAAAAACAAACAAAAAAAAGATCATCCAGCATTTGAACGAGATAAAAGGAAAAACACTGTACATATAAACACTGTTTGAAATTAGTGTTACAAAAAAAAACTAATGTTTTATACTGTAGAACACAATCATGCCAAGATAAAAATATTTATGTGCGGAAGGAGAGGTAGTATGTTTGGTTAAAATGCAGCGCTATAGCTTAGCGACGCATCCTGTTTATGTGGAAGAAAGAAAACAGAAAAGGGAGAAACAAAGGGTACCAATAAATAAGAAAAAGAGAAGATGAAGAGAGGAAAAGAGGCTGAGATATCCGCGCAACATCTAAGAAACATTGGGATCCACTCATACTGACTGGTCTACTGGCAACAAGATTCTAAAATAATCATCTTAAAACAATAGACAACTGGCAGCTAATTTACTGTGTGTACAGTAAGAAAAAAATAACCCAAATCAAAACAAACTTACCAAAAGTTGCTGAGGACAGAGTTACTGTTGATGTTGGTGTATGTGAATGTATGTTTGGTTCCTTAAAGGCTGACGTGACTTGTTTTCCTGTAAACTACTGAGGTATTTGCTGGATGTTTCCAGCCGAGTGAGGTTTCTGTAAATAAGGCTACTGAGGTGGAGCTGGGAATGGAAGGACAGTTTAGAGGGGGGAGAGATGGCTGTCATCTTCGGGTTCACTTCAACAAACCCTTCTTTACAAAAGTCAAGAGTGAGTGCCATCTGGCGGCCAAAGTCTTTGTTGTTGTTTTTTTTTTGTTTTGTTTTTGTTTTGTACTTTTTCAGCCAGTATGCAATTCTGACTGCACTTAAAGGGAAAACAAATACTTGAACGATAGCATAGAGCAACCATACCAGATATAGTGCTGATGAAACCCATTAGGCACAGAGTTGTCTCCCTCCTCCCCGTCCTGACTTTTGAAAGAGTTGATATCCATGACACCATTGATAAACATAAGATTTTCCCCTGCTTTTTTGATGGAAAGCAATTCAAAGAGATACAAGGCAAGATACATTAAAATGAAATGCAATGTGACACTTTGGATATCAGAGGACACATCTTGTCCATCATTGCCTGTACAGATATCGCTCTGTTTGTGACTGTTCTCATTTTGAAAATACTGCCCTCTTACATGTCTTCCATCCCAGGGATACAAATTCGGAGCACTCCTTTGGGGTTTAAATACAAAGGTTTTCAGGTTACAAAGCCATTTCCACATGATGCTTTCTGATTAAATTTGCATGCCCCTCTCCAAAGACATCATTCCACGATATCCCTTCAAGTCCTTGGTAAGCCACAGTTTTCCAAAAGCAGAGCCTGGTTGGCCGCTGAGTTAAAGCTATGACAAGTAATCTTGTGGTAACTGGCTATTGCAGACATACAGGCTGTTAAATGGTTGGTACGTAAGTAAAGAGGCATGGCCATGCCGCTGCTGTTTGCCAGTGGCTAATATCTGAGTCAATTCTGAGGCAGTGTTAGTTCAATCAAGAGGACGGCATCCCTCCATTGCGTCTTATGATGTCCTGCTGATGTGGCCTTTTATAGAGCCAGTAGGGCAATGCCTGTCCAAAGAGGTGTAAAAGTACTCCCATATTTTCCCTTCAGGTTGTAGCTCCACTTGTAAGATGGTTACACAGAGCTCAATATTCCGCTGGAAAAAGGAAAGAAGGGAGGATGGGTGTCTGTGTGAGTCCAAAGATCTAAAGCACACAACTCCAGTCTTCTTTTAACATCAGGGGAACACTGTATGCAGAGGACCCATAGTCTGTTTTACTCTGCATCACTTTGTGAAAGAGATGTCCCAGCATAGCAAGCCAAGCTGTAGCTAGCTAGCAAAGTCTGACACATTAAAAGCAACAATTTTGAGCATGAATAAAACAAACAGCTTTTCATCAAGATGAAATAACATGGATATATAACTGTCAAAAGCTAATCCATTGACCTCAAAGAGATAGAGGAGATGTACATTTCTAGAGTTGCAATGGATAGAGACAGGGCACTTTCTGGTATAATACAACAACATAGCTACTCTTTTGTTAGGTACCTTAAATTGGCTGCCATAGCTTTATGACTGTTTCCACTGATAAGTGTACTGTTTTGTATTTAGATTGTGCATGAGATTCAGTTAACAGGAAGGCTCAACACAATCTCAACAGGGAATGTTTACAATAGAACAAATCCTGTACTGCAATTACAGCAAGTCGCAATTCTGAGTCTTGCACATTGAATGAATGCTGATTTCTGTGATAACATCATAGAAATAAAGACTTATATCTACATAACTGATGACTGCTGATATTTACTTAATTTTCTCATTTTGATTAGGTGTGACATAACTGCACAATTGGCAGATAGTGGGTAAAAGAGACCAATGGCATATTTTGCTCTGTTTAATCTTTGAGTGAATACTTTTAGTGTTTTAATAAAAAAATATCTTTTTAAGCTTTTGTAAGCAGAATTTGTCAAACCTCTAAATCAAAACTATGACAGTCTTCTTCAATGTACCGAGCAAATTAGCTTCTCGATTTGACCAGCAATTCCGTCCAGTTTCTGTCTACATACTGTAGGTGTTGATCTTTTAATTGCATAAAGTCATTATATCTCCTGAACATCTTGCCATCGACAACTGCATTCTCGATTTAACTAGCGCTCCTCCTTGACTACGTCAATTTAGTAAGTGGTATTTACAATATCTGTCCACAAGGGGGTGAGTCAGGACTGAAAGAGGGCTGGGACTGAGTATGCACTGTCCTCTAAAAGTGATCTGATATGTAATGATTTTAAAAGTAACACTCTAAACCTCGCTTATGTGGCTGATGTGATAAATGACAGAATGTGAGAGAAAGATGTGAGGCTTCACCTTGTGTTTGATATAAAAATGCTCTATGCGCACACCTGCACCTGCCCAGAGCATTTAAGGGATTCCATTTCAAATGTGATGAGTGATACATTGTTAATATTGCTAGTATATGTATAGTAGCAATTTGCTACTATCCATTGAGAATTCACTTAGAAAAAAGAGCTTTAAGGCTTAACCAATATTTTTTAAAATAGAGACGCAGCCATTTGATGGCTACGTCCAGATCAGCACTGTCCTCTTAGGGTAGTGTTTCCCAACTTTTTTCAGCTGCAGCACACATTTGACATTGTAAAAAATTTCAGGCACACCGCGCGTTCAGCCATGAGTTGTTGACAATTGTGTGATACTAAGGACACCTAATGACTTCTCACAGCACACTAGTGTGCCGCGGCACACTGGTTGGGAAACACTACTCTAAGAGATTGTATGATCCTGCCAACAATCATTTCGTACAAGTTTTACTTGGAAACATGAGCATTAATATATTGTTGGAAAATTTAGCAAAATATCTAGCTTACTTATGGTGTTACTTTGCAATGAATTTTGATGAATTGCTTGACCATGCAAAATAACTTTTGTATGGACTTGATAGTAAAATGTAGGAATTAATATCTTGTAGTTATCTTTTTTACAAAAAAGTATAGCTTACTTACACTGCTATTTAGCATTACTATAATCACAGTGATGCTAGAAGCTCCAAAAACAATCTCTGTCTTATGATTGTAAGCTTACGCCACATACACGGTAAACACCAAGTACACAATATCACACAAACATTTCCCTGAGGCAGAAGCAGGCAGTTGGTTTCTATCCAACTTATCTGCCCTAACTGTCGTAGCAGCAATCTAACCAGCCAGATCATTTGGATATTCATTATCCATGAAAGATGACTTGTACTTGTCAGTCTACAAACTTCACAGGTCCAAGAAAGACTTAATTCAACACACAACACTTCCCTGCACTATAATCTCAGACAGAACCTGTACATACACCCCCTTGTGGTCCATGAATATTCTCATATACAATACACACATCAGAAAATAGGACTCCTCACACTTCTAAGTGCATCTATGTATATGTTACTAACTTTAAAGTTGACGACAACATACACACACGAGAGGAGCGGCGCTCAAATCCCCTACATTTTACAGTGGATGATGATTGCTTACTCTCTTAAATACATACAGTATATCAGCTTATACTTATCCTTTCCATTATACATATATATATATATAAATGTACATACATTCTTGATTTCAGAAATTCCCTTTTGATGTGAACAGAGAATTCCAACCACGACAACCCCCATCATAGTTCCAACCTCCATTTCTCTCTCCCACAGATCTCACTTTCGTTCCATCATTTCCACTCTCAAACATGCCTCCTCATACCTCTTCTTTAAATTGATCTGTCTGAGACCTTGACTAGAACACACTGCCTTCCCTGTGCTCATCATCCACCCATACATTAAAGGCTTAAGATAAAATTACGCCACATGAATTCCATCCTAACCACATGTTCACTGCCAATTATTAATCCAATTGTTTGCAAGTTTACAATGACTGTTAGTCATGTAAATGTTTCAATATATTTGGATGTCTGACATACAAATAAAATGAAAGACCGCAATAATTTTGATGGAACTTTCTTATAGATTTAGCAATACTTCTTTCGTGCCACCAAGCTGAATAGAAATATCTACACCGTGAATTATAATGATGAATTGATGAGGTGAAGAAAGGAGAAAGACAAGTCCAATGATAAGTGTCAATCGTACAAAATGTTAGGATTTAGAGGTGATCGCTGAAGATTAAGAGGTGAATTTGCAGATGCTGGAAAAACCAGGATATCTGTGTGTTCCATGTGTACAAGTAAGGATATCTGGGTTGCACAAATGAAATAAGATGTTGCAAATCCAGATGCCGAAATATAACACAGATATGTACATGTGGAAGAAATGTATCGTATGTTCAGGTGTTCAATCCATAAAGGCAGGGGTTCAGTCATCCAGGTTGTGCAGCTTAAAGCTCTGGATGACAACATAAAGAAGGAAAGGCATGGGCTGAGTGTTGAGAAGAGGTGAAGCCTTCCATCTACCCTCTACAGGTCTCCAGAGTTTGGGCATTCAGGTTGATGGAGCCAGGGGTTGGTTCATTTTCATGTGGCTGAGTGTGTGTGTGTAAACCTCTGGGACTCCACTAAATGCTATGAGACCTCACTGCCAAAAACCTCCAGCACCAGTGGGGTGAGCTGCATGCTGTGCTCAGGCTGGAAGGACAGTGAGCGATACTGTTTGGAGTGCTCCTCATTCAAACTACGCAGATCAGCCAGCTTCTGGATCATCTTGGCGTACAGAAGTTGTCCACCAGGGTGGTTGACCCGAATGTAGGCCTGCAGTGCCTCTGAGAGCTGGTCCTGAAGCTGCTCAATACGGGCATGGTCCTGAACTCCAGGACGATCTGTCATTGGGAAACAGGACTGAAGTGAATCCGGTGCGTTGTTTTGTCAGATAACTACTTTATTCAATACCAACACTTCAGCTATGCCACTTTTCATTCGGAAATTTCAAATCTTAGATGTTTACAGACTACAGATTTGTGCACATGTTTCTTTGATTGAGCATCTTTGCTGTGCATGGGCTGTGCTGGGCAGAGGTGTACATGTGTACAAATACATACCTGGTGAAAGGAGGCAGATAGCCATGAGCAGCACGTGTTCCTCCTCATGCAGGTTGAGTTTCTTCAGACCGACCTGGAACTTCACTAACGGTTCCAACAGTTCCAAAGTGTGACCCGCTATGGAGAACATCCAACACTTAATTAGATATGATGACAAACAATGTGTCATGTCTGCCACTATTCCAACAGAGAGAAGTCCCTTGATCACCGTGGATGAACAAGTCAAAACACAGTTGCACACTGTATGATACACAGGTATGTAGCTGCCTCGCTGGTGGCATGTCAATACCTGAGGTTAAATCAACCTCAGTATTAAGCAGGTGTGAGCACTTGCACATAACTGCCGTATCCGGTATCATGCACAAACAAACATCTGGAGTCTGACCTGAATCGGTAATTACAATTTAACAGTTGTAAAGGTAAGATAGCATGTACTTAGGCAATCCTGCTGGGGGAAATTATTATTTTCACTGTCACTTACACTCTGAGGAACACACCCACAAATAGCATCCCATGAACAAACATAATAATATCTCTCCTACTAATACACTCAATACTAAAATTACTTTTACTATTACTATTACTGACGACTACTACTACTGATAATAATAAGAGGAGATGTAGATGCAGGGGGTCGGGGGTGGGCACACACTGAGTTTCACCACAAGCATTTTGGTAATGGGTGCCTTGCATGACGAACCTCAACCGACCTCCAGTCCCCAACACAAGTCCTTACAAACTACTACTGCCAGAATAGAATAGAATAGAATAGAATCCTCAATTGTCACTGTAACTTTGTTTTCAACATCTCTGTGAAAATTTATTTACCAGCTCCACATGTCAGCAATAGCAGCAATAACAGCAATAACGTACTAAGGATCAAGAAACTGTACAAAACAGCAGTATGCGTAAAAAGTGCAATACAAAACTTTTGACTATTGAAGTAACAGTGGCTGTGCATCCCTCTGGTCCTTGTGCAATGGATGGTTTTGTGAGTGTTGTGTTGTGTTGTGTTGTGTTGTGTTGAGTTGAGTTGAGTTGTGTTTTGTGTTGGAGTGGTGTCAGTCAGTGTCAGGTGGGATCAGTAGGGGTGGGGTGATGGCTCTGACAGCCATCATGGAAAAAGCAATCATTTAGTCGTGTGGTTCTGGATTTGAGACTTCAATGTTTTTCAGTCTCAAATGTTGTTTCAGTGGATGAGTGGAGTCCAACCTACCCTTAGTAACATCATTGATGCAATATTTGAAATCTGGTCCTCCACAGCTCCATGACATATCCTCCAAATTGAAAGACTGGTTCGATCTCAGCATGATGATCTCAATGGCACTGGACTTCAACAGAGCAATTTGGTCCTCTGCTGTCAGGTCCCTACAACACATTCAGAAAAACTACATTAGATATAAATGCACCATACAATCTCAGTCAAAGGCACTAAGGGACAGAGTCCGTGCCGACAACACAATGAACCTCTGCAGCACTTGTAACACAAGTAAATGGTGCATGGGGAGTGCATAATACTATTCTGTTTTTTGAAAGATGAACGAAAGTCCATGTCTCTTCCCTTTGCTGTCATATTTTTGCATGAACTTACATTGCTTTAACAAAAAGATTTCATCAATCACACCTCGATCCATTAAACAAATGGCAGTTAATTTGGAACATTATTTCCCAGCTACACAGGTGAAGACGTCATGCACAATTTATTAAAAGGTTTCTATGGCAACAGAATTTTCCCCATTAGCTTTGTCTGCCTGGTAAGGCATGCAATAATGATTTATAATTGAATATGTCCTTGGCAAAACTCACTTACCCATTAAAGCAATGATAAGCATTTGCCAAACTGAAAGCGTGACCAACACACTCATTCATCCAAGCAACCATGCACTTTTATTTTCAAAGGTGTACTGTATATTTGGAACAAAAGTGGAATGTAAACAAAGGCAATTGTGAAGGATTTGTCAAGTTTATATTTTTGTCAAGTGTATATTCATGACGCATTGCATAATGACTGCAGTAATATTCAAATAAAGACATACAGCAGTGGGTGTCACATCTGCGAAGAAGATTTAGAATTCTGCATATCTATGAATACTTTTTCTTCACATTTCTTTGAATACTTTTTCTTCACATCTGCACGTCTCTTCTCATCCTAACATCTCTATTTGTTCCTTGTTTTCTAGTTTTGTTTGGGGTTTTTTGGCTCCAAGATTTTATTGTGGTGATTCAGTGTAGCTTCACAGTTGAGATTCACAGTTGAGAGGTGGATAGTTTTAGTGTAGGGACTGCAGAGCTTAATCAAACTAAAAAACAGTATCACAGGTCTTGTTTTGTGTTGTCAAATGTTGTATCCTCTGTGTTTATCAATTCAACTGCAGTACATCAATCCTGAATATGGCGTCTTCATTTGCTTAACACATATACATGCAGCTAGGCATCATTATAATAGCCTGTGTGTGTGCATATATTGATAAACTAATCATCAGTTCATCATGAATTTACCGCGTTACCAGCTGTGCAAGCAGATTCTTGGAAAAGCTTGTTTGTTTGAGAATTGTAATGGCGTATGCATCAAGTGCATGGGGAAGCTTATTAATGTGGTTTGTGAGAAAAGTGTTTTCCACTCTGTGGATTCATACAGTGTATCAGTTCACGAGTCAACGAATGTAATGAGGAATTCAACAGATCCAGGCATATAAATGAAATAGCTACATGTTCACCTTGTCTCAAAAAAACATGTTGTGTAAAAAGGAGTGACAAAAATCAAGAGCAATCCTACATGTGATTTTTAATACAGTTGCGACACCAACCCCAAAAAATGTGTCAGGTGTAGACTATGATTAACACATTTTCACTATATCTCAGGGCATTCCTTCAATTTGTAGCAACTTGTTCAATAAATTCAAGGTGCAGGAATTGACATTACCACAATTACACACAAGCATCATAAAAAACTAATACAAATACCTGAAACCTGGTATCATCTTGGCAAAGCCTATGACCTTCTGGATGCTGTATGAGACCAGGTCGGCCAAATGGGGTAACATGGAAAGCTTGGTTTCGTCTTCATTAGATTCTGGACTACTAGCACCGTCTTGATACATCATCAACAGGTTGCTGAAGTTCATCTTTGTGTCCACTGACTCTGTTGTAAGGTGGAAGAGATAAACATAAAAGAGAAATGAAAAATGATGAAACTGTGACTGGTGCTATTCGTTACACGAAAAACACTTTGATGACTGTATGCCTCAAAGTAAAAAGCACGCTTAGAAATCTGGATAAAATAAAGGATTTCTTTTTACATTTGTAATATTTGTAGATTCTGTGTAATAATTGTATATCATTAATCAATGAAATTCTGTTTTAAGTACCCCTTTTTCAGCAGCAGGTTACAAGCATGATCATATAAAAAGGACAAAGGTCTTGCAACTATTACAGCAGCTATACTCCAAATTTGGATTCTAATGCAATTTGGTGGCATCACATATGGTATGAAAAATAGGGTATGAAAAATCTATCACGGCCAATCCCGCCTTACTTGTCCGGCTAGTAGACCATTTGTTCTGTAACATCAGCTAATTTCTCCAGCCACACATTGCACACATCAGCATATTCTAGCTATTTAGCATGAACCTCTCCCTTACAATCCTCCCCTTTAGAAAACACAACAAGTACCAGCAGATCTAATGTAAGTATGAGAGACATCAATTTCCTCAGTTCAACATATTAGATAATATGTGCACTCGTCATTGGAAAAGTAAGGACATACTAGCATCTACAGATGTTCAGTGGTTGTCATGCACTGATGTCCTTGTAACCATGTCCTGAATGTGACTAACTTTGACAAATGAAAAGAAAGAGAACAAGAACACAGATACTTTTCTAACTCACCAGGTGAGTGGTTGAATGAGTCAGAGGACACATCCGAGAGAGAGTGGAGGGAGGCAGCTCTGCTAGCACTGCGAGTGACGGGGCCCTCCCGAACTGGTGGCTGCAAACACACAAAGGGCGAAAATTAACACTGTCCCGTGACCCTTTTCTGGTAATTTTCAAGTTAATTGACATACAGATGCCTATCATGCAACTTTCTTATAGAGACTCAACAGAAGTGGGGAAAAAATGGCAAAGAATTTTGGTTTCATACATTCCATGTCCTACTCCTGCACAGGTTTCATCTCATGCTGGCTCAAGATGTGTAACTCTGTGGCATCACAGTTGCCTTGATAAACATAACTGACTAGTGCTACTAGTGTTCCTTGTACTACAAGGGTTGAAAATTTAAATTAACAAGTTGGCTGGCAGCATTGAAAATATTCGAAACACCATTTACAATAGCTAATGTAAAGTTAGATGTGCGATACCAGTTGCAATTAGTTGAACAACATGTGAGGCTTTTACTTTCTACTACTACCACTTCTATCTATGACATCTGTTCGGTTTAATGGAATGAAATGCCTCTGTAATCTCAAAAAGAGTGCTGATTTTCACATTAATTCTAATAATAATAAGCAAAAACAGAAGACAATGTGCACTCTGTCACTGTAGCGTTGTAGTGTTGTAGTGTTCAACCGAAGGTTGAACTAACCCTAAATCGTGAGAAATCAGAATAGGAGGCATCATAGGTTTTGTGGTGCGCTTCTACAAGGCTCGCGATCATCCTGGCCTGTTCCTCATTCAGCCTTGGTCTCATGGCCTCCCTAGCAGCCTCCTCCTCCTTTCGCTTTAAGATCATCTCTTTCTTCCTCTGCACCTCCTCATCTGTCAGGATGACTGTTAAGAAAAATAAAACATATAAACAATAAGGACAATAAAATAATAAAACACTTTGGTTAGACATGGAGGAACAAAATAACAGTCATTTTACCGGTCATGTAATAGGCTTCACCATTCTTAAGCACTAATGCAAGTGAGGGTTTGCGATTTGCCAGCAAAAGGCATCCAAACGTTAAATGCTAAAATGCTAAAACACTTGGTACAGAAATGGCCATCGCTGCAAAAGCACTGGTAAAGAACATGTTGCATCTATCCTCTTGTTACTGTTATGAAAGAATGTCAAGCTGTTGCTTCATTATTGAGTTTTCCGTCAGCATTCAGTTCAGTGTTAACCTTTAGGGAAAAGCACAATAGAATAGGAGAATTGGGTAGATTGAATTTATATTTAATTGATAATATTTTCAAGTGGCTACCATTTTCTCAGGCCAGGATCCAAGGTCCGAATCCACATCCAAAACATGCAATTAAATGTTACAGGCTTGCATAGATTACTCTGATGGCTTGCTTTACTGACAAATATTGCTTTGGTTTCTGCTCAAAACTTAACAGCGACGACATTTTCCTGAGCAGATTTTGTTTTGTGGTTTATTTAGAATATGAAAAATATCAAAACAAATACCGTAATATAATAGAAAATAAACATTACGAATCATATTATCATTTATTATCTCTATTCAGTCCAGTATTACAAATGCAGATGTAACATTACATAAGGACACCATGTGGTCATGACACCAACACCAAAAACATCCACAACACTTAAAACTGGTCGGGCTAAAAAAGGCAAGTGAATGAATCACGGATTGCACTGCTAACCAAAGGATTTACTTTGCTTTCATCTTCTTTTAAGCCACCCTCATTAATTAGGCTTTGGGCAACGTCCAATATCCATGCAGGCCTATGCCAGGAACAGGCTGCCTTGAACCACTGCTTGTGGTGAGGACATCCAAGTATGCAGCAAGAGCCCCAATCCTGAATAGGCACAGTTTGGTCGAAGCCTGGCACAGGCAATAAAAGCAACTCCTCTAAGGCTAGGGCATGAGTGAACCAGCAAGTCCTCCTGCCAATTTCAGCCCTGGGTGGTACCACAAAAAAAAGTCTCTAAAAAACAAGAGACCATCAAAGAACATTTTGACCACCCCACAGGCCTTGGCAGACAACGTCCACTTTGCCAAAAGAAAGTCTGCTGTTTGAAGAAAGGGTGAACTGGATGTGGTGATGTGGTGTGTTGTGATGGCATATGAAAAGAGAGGATGAATGGAGAAATGCAGAATGAAATTGACAAAATGAAACACCAACAGTACAAAATACTTAAACCCTGAATGAAGTCAAGAGAAGGACATAAAAAAAGAGATAACAAGGGAACGATAGGAGAAGTACGCCCAACTGGCATTTGGTGAGCAGCATTTTATGTCAAAAACACAGAGGGGAGGGGCACACTGAAGGAGGGCATTTGAGGACAGCATCGTGTGCTGTTGAGGGGTTCCAAGAAATGGGATTTTTGGAGGGTAAGTATAGGTTAGTCAAGTATCAGGGTGTCCATGCACGTTGCCGTTAACATTGTTAAAAAGGCATACATGATTACAGATGGCCAGAGGTATTTTCACAATAGGTGCTCACACAGGGATTTAATCTCGCCAGCAATTGTGTGCTGCTGGCCTACTGCATCACCTCGACTTTGGATTGAAAATGCAATTGGATTGCAGCAAGGCTGCCAGATGATAGAGGGATTGAGGGAAGAAAGGAATCTCAAACTGTCACTAAAAATCTTGAGGATTATTTTCAATTTGACAAAGAATGTACATGAAATTTGAATCTCCGACCAATCTGAACTGCATTACCTGGTGAGAAACAATACGGATAAAATTTCAAAGGTCACTCTTACCTAATGGCAAGATTCAAACGAGGTAAGACAGAGACTCACAGTGGAAATCTTGACTGGTGCAAAGCTGCAAATAACAGTCGTATGTGGTTGCTCACACCTCCTTGAGTGCCATAACCAAACAAATGCTTAGCCATCAGAGACAACTGTGTCACTAACGAACAAAGGAGAGCTCCAAAGCAAAAAATAATCATACTGATAGGTCAGAGCATGTTTTGATCTAAAACAATTTTCTAGTATTAAATCGTAATTTGCAGTACCAGTCATTTGGCAGGATTTCAGATGAGAGTACAGATGATTTCTGCCTTGGACTGGTCCAACTACTTAAAACATTAGTTTTAAAAAAACAATAACATTACAACAAAATTGTTTGGCAGACGTGGTGTTTTAAGCACTTCATTATAAATGACAGTGTAGATTGGCAAGAACATGGTGGCTTCTGTACCCATCAGTCTCCTTTGCACACATCATCTTCATATTTCTCCTTTACAGGACATTACTCAAACAATTCCCACTGAATTATTGACATTTATGAATCAGAATCTATGTTTCAGGTCAATATAATTCAGTAGAAATGAGGAGGAGGTAAACCCCATTGAATCTGAGAAAAGCTCAAGCTCAAGGCACTCAAGCTGAGTGTTGGGGTGAGTCAAACACTCTCCCACAACTAATAATCCTGTTATACAGCAATGGCAATTCACATTTGCATGGCAAGCATGAGAACACTACAATGAACACACTGAAAAGCAGGGCAGTCTCTGCGAATAACCCCTGCCAAACCAGGAAGGTGTTTATTTCATACAGAGCCGGCACAAATCAGAGATGAGGGATCAGACCACACACACTAAAACATACAGGCGCACACTTCTGAAATGCCTGTGGTGCTTACACAAAGCTGACACAGTGGGACAGAATGTCCTAATAATCCTGTGTTTATGTGAACAGAATGATAGCACAGATCATCCATCCTATCCACATTAAAGGGTTGTGTTCTTAATGAATGATATCTTCAGCCCTTTAAATTTGATCATAAAATGAACATTGGATAACAGAAGTTGTGAAAAAAAACGCAGTTGTTATCCTATTGCTGATAATTATACTGATCAACACCAAATTTTGATGGGTTTTGATGGGTTGAATCCAAAAATGACTGTTTTGCTCAATCAGGTCATTTTTCTGAACTAGGCTACATATTTGCTTTTGGACCATTTGTTTACATGTACAGGATTTTCACGTCATGATGCAAAATTCTTTTGTATTTCTTGCAAGTAGCAAATTCTGAAGATTTTGCATGAGCCAACTTCAGACAAATAGTTTTTTTTTTACATTAAATTGCTTCGACAAGAGGATCTTGCACAAACAAGCCTGACGTATTCTGCTACATCTGCGGTGAATACACCATTGTTCCCAACAGGAATCTAGTTGCAAGTTTCATAAAGCCTGCTTACCATGCTTATTTTGGTATTCAACTAGTGATTATAATAAAGCTTGGGCGCACAGTATGCAAGTCATCTACTAAGTATCTGCATAAATATATATTAACGTAGCAACATATACTGCATATATGTTTTGCATATGTATATTCATTGATATTTTTGATTTATAGTTTCTTTATCTCCCTAAAATAAAGTCGTTTGCTCCCCTGTCCAAAGCTTTAGTCAGGTCTTCCTCATCTTCAATGTCCTCTCCCTCTCCGCCTCACTTGCACCCATCCACCCTTTCCTACATCCTGCTGCTGCTGTTCATCCCTACACCTGTGCATCCCTACACCTGTGTCTGTCTCTCTCTGCCTCCTCTATCTCTCTCTCCTTCCCTCTCTCCCCCAACCCGACCGGTCAGGGCAGTTGTTACATGCTGAGGAGCACTAACTGCTCCATCCTGTAAAGTGCCTTGAGATAACTCCTGTTATGATTTGGCGCTATACAAATTAAATTGTATTGTATTGTATTGAATTGTATCAGTGGACCAAAGGCAAAAGAACTGAGGGAGACAAGATACACATTATTATCTCCTGTAGAGGAAATTGCATAGCAATTGCATTTTTACTCTTCAAAATATATACATAGAAGTATGCACATCATGTCATGCAGTGAGGGAGGGTCCCAAGAGTGAGGGGGCTGCCCATTCTGAAAGCATCCCTGAGCTGGTTGGGGGTTGGGTGCCTTGCTCAAGGGCACCCCAGCAGTGCTCTGGAGGCCAACTGCTGTCCCTTCAGCCACCAGTCCAACCTCCAGTCTCTTGTTTCATTACCAGGACTTGAACCTGCCATCCTCCAGTCCCCCGGCAAGATCCCTTACCGACTGAGCCACTGGTATCCGCCCCCTGGACTGAAGCAGGAAGATGGTTCCACAGGACAGGAGCCTTATAGCTAAAGGCCCTGCCCCCTATTCTACTCTTACTGATTTTGAGGATCAATAACCTCGCACTTTCGGATATTAGAGCTCTGGTTGGATGATAGGGAACAATCAGCTCTTTAAGGTAAGATGGTGCCTGATTATTGAGCGCCTTGTAAGTGAGGAGAAAGATTCAAATTCTATTCTCGATTTTCTTGGCAGCCAAGTGAAGAGAAGCAAACACTGGGGAGATGTGGACCCTTAAACAAAATAACAAAAATCAACTGATAATATCACAAGAATGCAATCAAAATCGTCAGAAGATTGGATTTTTCTAAATCAAATTTGCACAAAAACCTGACCTGATTGAGAAAAATGGATGACATTTTTGGATTTAGCGGTGCAAAGTGGTCCCAATTCAGTTGAAAAAACAAACACAATTGGCAATTTGTTTTTTGTAACCCAGTGTCATTGATGAATTGTACAATTTTCTTTTATTCATCTCTCCTTGCTTTCACTCCTCACGATAATGATAATGCTAATGTACAACTATTGGAGCTGATATTCATCTAGTTGTAATTTGCCTACCGTCTTCACCCCCCTGAAAAGGATGGAAACAATAATTTCCATTTCTGCTCAAATGTGGAGAGGGGGTGATAATTCTAAATGTCAGTTTTTGGACAAAATTATGTTATCCATACATATTACCACGAGTCACAATCGGTTTGTCTATAGCCTCCACAAACCTATATGGACAGCGCGTTTAAAAATTGAAATTTCTGTGCGTGTTGTGAAATCATGCAAAGTTGCCATATCTAAAAAGCTATTTGTCCTACAGAGGTGGGGTAAGGCTCAAAATTTTCCTACGAGATTGATGATCAGCACACCGGAGGCTCCGACAGCTACAGCAGGACGCACGCCCCAAAACTGCGTATGTGGCTGGACAAAGGTTATTTCCACCCTCGGCCTGAAAATACACCAGGGCAAGAAAGGGTGCCTAAAAAGGGTCAACAGGGAAGTCGAATCGACAGCTACTTTTTGAGAAGCAGGCCGAGTCAGTCGACTGAAGTTCAGCAGCAGGACACACACCACAGTCTGCAGGACATCAACACCCCTGTCCCAGAGGAGGAGGAGCAAGGCACAGGAGAGCAACCTGAATCCAGCACATCGCGTCCACCAGCAGAGAAGAAGATCCCGGGGCGCAGGCCATTAGTCAACTGGCCAAAGTCCTGCGAGAAGACGCTGTGGAAGGAGGTCAACACTGATCTCTGCAACCTCCTAGGAGGGATGAAAGGCACCACCATGAAGAAGCTGGAAGGAATGGGCAATCTAATCTATGCCTATGGAGCGGAACGGTTCGGAGTGGCTGAAGGCAAGCGGTCTACTCCATCAATTCCCACCAAGTCCAGAAGGCAGACAGAAATAGACC
>OMPJ01001121.1:2298-34301 GCA_900312935.1 Carapus acus
CGCGGCGCCCCGCTCCTCCAGACCGTCGCACAGCGAGCGCAGCGCGGCCACGCAGCAGTGGCCCCCGGCGGCGTCTCCCTCTCCTTCTGCGTCCCCGACCAGGGGCAGCCCACAGCCCAGATCGCAGATACGCGGCCCCGGCCGCACCGCAGGCTCCATCCCGGGGGGGAGGCGGACAGACGGTCGGTTCGCGGAGAAGTTTCCTCCACAGAGCCGTGGAGAGAGTCGGTGTCAGTCAAGTCTGTGCGCGCAGGGGAAGAGAGGGAGGAGGGCGGAGCTGCGACCCCTTTGCTCAGCGGCACTACGGCAGCAGGTGAAGCCACTATCCCCAATTTGTCAGTGTTTGGATGTCAACACTGAGCAAAAACAATGAAAACACGACTAGCACGAGAAATTTATGGAAAGTTTTGTTGTTAGAAATAAAACAAAAAGAGAGAGGAAGTGATCAGATGGACTTAAAACACAGCTGGCATGATAGTATTGACGACAGAAAATTATATTCTGCGTCCAGCATCGTTTCAAGAGGACAGGAGTCTAAATGAAATGAAGCCTCAATGGATAGTTACGCTTTTCTGATTATGGACCTTGGGCTGTTTTTTTGTTTGTTTGTTTGTTTGTTTGTCTGTTTGTCTGTTTGTCTGTTTGTTTGTTTGTTTCAACTGCATAAATGTGATCTTGAGAAAGGTAAAATAATTCAATAAGAACTGGGTTTTTTTTTTAAAGATTTGCTTTTAAGGTCAGTTCTGTAAACCCTTGGATACCCAACCTACCAATATTTACACTTTCACGAGTGGGATGATCTTTGACCCCAATTTAACTTCTCAAAATATTGAGGATTTTTTCAAAATGAATGAAAACATAAATAAAGAAAAATATTGACTTGTGTCACAAATATGTTTGATGTTGAAGTCCTCGGTTATGGATATATTAAGATTTTTCTTTACAAAGATTTTAACGAATAACAATTCGTGGGGTCATTTTCGACCCCACGTGAGCATCTAAAAGTTAAGATAGCTGCAAACTGGCTCATCTGTGATACCACAACTCACCAGTAGAGGTCGCACCCCTCTTGCTGTGTCCACAGCGTGTGAATTGGACTTGATAAATTCCTAAACGCCTGAAATTATGATCGCAACACATTTTGTGACCGAGAATCTACAATTACTTAGGTGAGATTTATCATTTCTCCACTGAGCCACACTCAGTTTTTAGTACACATGAAGACTTTTCAACACATTTCGTGAGTTTGTCAAACTTCTAAGCCACTACACTGAAACAAACCTGGAGGGTAACAACAGAGTTGAGGTGTGTGTGTGTGTGTGTGTGTAAGTGTGTGTGTGCGTGCGTGTGTGTGTGTCCGTGCCTGTGCTGGCGAAGCTGTTGCTGCTCATCACACCACCTGGCGTGTCTGAGCTCCTGCTTCACGTTTCAGGGCTCAGCCGCTCAGCTGCCTGTGTCTGCCCTGGTGTGAGAGGCGACCCAGGAGTGTGTTTTGTGTTGTCTGAACAGTCACAGAAGGAGGTGTGGGGTTACAAAGACAATAACCAGACATGTCCAGGGGATGGAGCACCTGTGTGGAGCATTTGTCACGGTAGATCAGATCTTAAGGTGCTCCCCACCCCCCTAAACATGATGCGTAATGGATCGACAGTTACACAATAGATAACAATTTCTTCAAAAGTGAAACGTGGAGGCTGCAAGATTATAGCTTTGTATGCTGTTTGCTAGAACAACTTGGACAAAAAACACACAAAAACTTTTACTCATCCTGGTGGTTGACTTCGGCAAATCACCATCAAGACCAGGTGTGGGAAAATATCTTGGCACACGGAACCACATCAGCTTTGGAAATTTGGCAGATAGGCTGTTTCAGCACAAGATGCATTCATATTAAACAAAAAAAGGAACCAGAAAAAGCATGACAGTGTCAATGTACCTACCTTTTAGTGGGAAAAAGTGTTGTTGACCTCCCTTTTGTGTTGGTTTTGTGAAGAACACACCATTAGAAGTGAATGGTACAGAATTATGAATTCTGTCCCTATCCTCTATGGGCCAGATGTGGCCCAGGGGCCACTGGTTGCCCACCGCAGATCAAGACCCTTAAAATAAATGTCAGCGCCGTCAGAGGTCCAATGGAAACTAATGGACCAATGGATGAAATATGTCCATTTCCACATTAAGTTGAGTGGATCTGCCCTCCAGCTGGTACAGACCTGATAGAAAACTTTATCCAGATGATGGACAAAAAACACCCAATCAATTTGTTTTGCTGAAATCAATGTGAAAAAGAACTGAGAATGTTGCATGAGGGTGTTGAAGAGAAATTGAGCATAAATACACGATGTTTGTCGTGACAACAGCTTGACTGTCACGTCTGAATAGTGCTCATGCAACCAGGCAAGCTTCTACATCAGCACCTTCAAGAGCATCAGTCATCAGGATGGGGTTGTGTGTATGTGTGTGTGTGTCCAAATGGTGGAGATGGTGGAGTGAATTCAGAGAGGATCGCGGGCACACTCGAGGGGTCTGCTCTGCTCTCCAGACTCTGCATGGATGTTATTCACTTGTCATTAATCTCCGTCAGCACGGGCAGCTCCGTCTCCTTCCAATTAATAGGAGACAGTCCCGCAACGCCACCTCAGCACAAACGCTCCAGCCAAAGCTAACATTGTTCAGGAGTGGGTTGCTAGAACAAGTCCAGGCGCTCATTTCAACAATTTTGTGGTTTTTATTGCTATACTAGGCACTTTCTCTACCTTCGCCATCACGGCTTTGTAGGGAAAGGGGTGAATTTGAGTTTAGGGAGCAGAAGTAGGACCAGTCTCTCGTCTCTAGTGTCTTTATTTGAGACATTAATGGCCTACTGGCAACACCTTCACATTCCTATGTGGACTCTTCATCTGGAAATATGTGGGATCATTTTCGAATTTGAGCAAACCAGACAGGAGACTTTCACCTCTACATTTATGCCCCGTCCACGTCTGGATTGGTCCAAATAGGACCCTTCGGTATGTTGGAGGCAGTTGTGAGGACACTAATTCAGCTGCACATCCAGTGATAAAACCAATGTCCATTTCATGTTTTAAGCTTTGGACCAACAACTGTTGTAGATCACGGCAGGGCAACGGCCAAGAGATACAAATCAAATAATTGTAATAATTGAACCTTTCAAAAAACACAACACAGCAGTTCAATAGTTGACTACGCTTTATTTTTTCCTTTCCGTCCAGCCAGTGCAGAAGTTCCAGTCTAATCCTCCACGTGTACATTGACTCGCTGGAGCTCAGCAAAGACCCCAAACGTGCTCCCGCTGCCATCCGACAGCAGCTGCCATCAGACACAGCTGCCCACAGCTGTGTGCATGAGACTTAAGGACCGTCCCTCAACCACAGACTCCTGAAGTCAGATGAATTACTCCCCTCAAACTCCTTCTCCTCCCCCCAAAAACATTTCCAGCGAGCTGTGTGGCATTTATGAGGCTTTTGCAGATAATGCACATAACGGCTAATCTACATTGTCTCTGTCTCTGACGTAAAGGGATTGTCTCCCAGGAATGGAATGCTTGTTTTCTTTTTTTTCTTTTTTCTTTTTTTGTCACATGAAGCGGAGACGTTGAGAAGTCCGTTTGTTGCAAAGTAAGTGGACCATCTTGTTTCCAGTGTCATGCATGTTAAGAGTGAAGATCTTGCTGCTTCCTCCAAAGGTTCAAGGCATTCATGCATTTGGCAACTGATTTATGATTCTTTGCATGTGGAGAAACAGGGGAAAAGCACTTTGTGGTAGATGTTGATATAGTCACAATGTCGAAGCATGGCTAGCATCACAAAATCAATCGGGGGTTTCAAAACGCAGCTTTTTTTTTTTTTTTTTCGTTCCCATCATTTCAGATAAATAGACTTTCAGTTTGCAGTGAATGATGGATCATCAGGACATACAAATATAATAACAATAAAAACATAAACAACACCAGCTGATTATGTTTCAACATCTCTGGTCACATGTTAATAAAAAAATAAGAAAAGAACATCCCGGTGAGCTTTGGATCTACTCTTTCACTGACAAGGACGGCTTATCGCACCAGAAAAGAACTTAAGTCACTATGTTACCGTTACATGAGATAGGCAGGTTGTTTTATTAGAAAATATAAAATACCAAGTGATGGATGAGACATTGCACAATTATTGGATGGTATGAGGGTCAACGTTAAATCTGTCTTATGAATATTGACTCTCACACGAAGCCATCTCCCTGATGCGATGATGCCAAACAGAACATTCCTCTCAAAACAACAGTGCACATCACAGCAGTCTTGGTGCTACAGCCCAAACAAACCGCACAGCAGCTTCACAGGTGTAACCATGGGCAACCGGCCCTCGGACCAATGGTCTTGCAAGTTTTTTTGTTTGTTTGTTTCACATTTGGTGTATGATATGTGGACCCAGCTGGCTCTGTCACCTCAGTCAGCCGACCATTAACCAGGACACCTGAATTGATTTCTGGCTGTGTTGCTTCTCAAATTCGTTTCGCTGCTGTGCCACTTGTTGGTAAACTGACTGTTGCACTTTGCTTTGACAGTAACAGGGGATGTGCTTCATTTGAAAAGGGAAAGAACAGTAAGAAATGCCACGTAAGAGCTAGAAAAGAACCTCACACACAGACAAATTTATAAAGTCATACACTTATCCTTCACAGCTGTTCATGGTTTTAGCTTATTCAGAAACACCAAAAACGCCACGTACTAAATAAAACCATACGCCACTGAATACAAGTATCTGGAAAAGTCTGTTTCTGGATGCATGAAGACTGAACAGCCAATAAGGCCAAAGTGTGTGTACATGACCAGGTGCCATTCATTCGTTTTCATCAGCTTATTGTGAAAGATAAGTGCAATCGTTTACATAAGGCATATTTAAAACATTGACATAACTCCTTTGACCTCCTCCAGGAGAGCTTTTTTTCTAGATATTAAATAAGGGATGTCTTTGTCCTTCTCCAATTCTTCTTTCCACAAACACACTCCAGCGGCCGGAGTAGGAACACGGTATCCTGGTTAAGGGTGAAACCAAACCTTTGTGGAAACTGTCCTTTCGAGCATCAACCTTACAGTGTCTCCTTCACAAAGCTGTGAAGACCAAGATGGTGCTACATTCAGACGTCCAGGCAGAAGACAGCCAGCAGGAGCAGGACGGTTCCACTCAGGGACTGGACAGCAACGGTGCCTCCACCTTCAGAAACAAAGAGAAACGCATCCGTGTAATTTTCATCTCTATTACCTCTGTATTGAACCCTCATCCATCAGAGTCACATCAATTTCTTTTGATATTATACCCCGTCTGTGTGGACATCACCTCGAATGCCCCTCCATTTGTCAATGCTGTGCATTTGAAATCCCCACGGCTTAAATTCTAGCGTCTGTGAAATCAAGCTGTCAGGAGGGTCTGGACTGAGCGATAAGGGATGAGGAAAACCATGGCAGGGGTTTCCTCAACTCATCAAGATCAATTACAGAGGCTTAGGACGTCTCTCACCAGCCAGCCGGCCTGTCCGTCCACCCACAGCTGAGGGGCTTTAGTCTCCCATCATAGTTTTACCATCTTAGGCTTCTCATCTGAGGTATGAAAGCTGAAGTGACAGCTTCATAAGGGCAGACCGGGCGTGACAAATGACAAAAGAATCCAACTTTGAATCTGGAAGTTTCTCTCTAGTCCGTCAAGGCATAGAACCAGTTTCAAATCACTGTCCCATGACCGTGGGGGTAAATAAGTAAAGGAAAGTTTTCCTTGATGCACGTCTATGTGAGGACTCTTTAAACACAAATGTTACCTCAACACACAACATCAAATCACTCTTTGGTTGAGTACAACCATGATGACGCAGGCCTAAATCAAGAAATACATACATAATGGGGAAACTTTTAAATTGCACTTCATCTCTGAGATGCTGTAGTCTATCGTTCTAAATTGACAATTGCATGTGTACAATCCCATCACTTAGCATTGAATTTTTAAAATCAAAATCATTTTTAAGTCAACTTTAAAATCATGATTTAATCACTATGACAAAAATGATTAATGGCGACATGATCAATGCTGACAACCCTATTACATATAGCCAAATTCCACTAATTGGTTGATATGTTGATATAAGTATGAGATGTTGTGATAATTCACAAATCTTAAAAAAAGAAAGATAGTGTGAAAAGAGGGTTTAAAGTGGAGTTTTACATATTTTGAACCTGACATATGAGAACAAAAACAGTGCCACAGTGACAGGTTTTGGTTTTATCTCCATCACCCCCGGAGCAGCAGGATCGATGTGTGTTACCTATGATTTCTATCCGTGTCACAGCCCCGTCTCCTCCCTCTGTGTGTGCCCGGACCTCCACCACACAGTTCCCATTAGCTGGCAGCGGAAGATCGATAGACCTCTTACTGGTTGTGAAGAGAACGCCAGGGGAGGTTTGGCCATCTGTGTACAGTACCTGCACAAACACACACGCGCATTTACACATGCAGTATAAGCAAAACAAGTCTAACTCCATGTAAGTGGGATCAGATATTTAGACTCAAACACAAAGATTGTACTCACTCTGTACCCATCTATTGATGACTCGTTGGCCAGTGCCTCTACGTGTTCCCAGACTATACTTAACGACTGGGCCTTAATCTTTTTACTGATGATTTTCGGAGCTCGGCTGGGTGCTGGAAACAATTAAAATATAGTGTTATGAGCAGTCGTGATTTCTTACTCAAATTCAAATCTGTTGTTTTGACTGAGATGCCTTGGCAGCTTACGAGCTTTCTTGGTGTGGAGCTGAAGGTGCTGGCTTGGTGGCCCGTATCCTGCAGAGTTGAACGCCCGGATCTCAATGCGGTAGATGGAATTGGGCTTCATCCCATCTAACCTGGTGTGGTTCCCTTTGCCAGACACAGCCACTCTCTGGGCCGTGCCCTCGTTGTCCACCTGAGGCCTCCAGTACTTCACCTGAGAAACAGAAGGATTTAGGGTTCAGACATATGAGGGACCAGGCTGCATTGCATAGAGCTGAATCGAAATTTGTCCTGAATCAATGCCTTGTTTCTTTAATTCTACTTAGAGATCACAAAGCTTAGAGATCACAAAGACTTTAGGTGAAGGAACACTTGAAAACAAAATGCTAATACATGACACTTCAGCATATGAATTTGTGATTGCATGAATGAGTATGGAACAAGAATTGTTGACTCAAATTGAAGAGACGGAAGTCCTTCTCTAGAAGACACGGAGGCTGACCTGGTATCCATCTACATTGCTAGCTGAGAGGGGCAGCCACCACACCATCACTTCTGTTGCAGACAGGACTTTGCCATCTACACTCACGGGGGCTTCAGATGGAGCTGAGGATAGGCAGAGGGGGCAGCAGGGTGAACCATTAACATCATGGACACCACCTTCTACAGCGCTGCCTGACTTGCGCATGTTGACGTCCAAACCGGGTTATAAATATGTTGTGTGTGTGAAAACGATACGGCCTACGGATCCACTACCTCACCCGTAAACAATGTGACGCTAACCAGTGTGTGTGCGAATCGGCCTCGCTAATGTACTTTTCAGTCAGTCGGATTTAAATGTCGGTCCTGAAATGTGAATCCATCAGTGTAAAGAACAAGTAAATTGACGTAAATGCCTCTTCTCCTACATTTATATCGAGGCCAGCAGACACATTTCCATGACTTATGGGCCAGTGGTGCTGAGTGCACAGCACCCATGCCAGGAAACTCTCCTTGTATGGTCTCACTGGGAATGAGACCAACCAACCGTCACATACTGTCATTACGCTACGTGTGGAGACAAAAGCACGGCTTGCATACAGACATATGTCTCTCTCCCTCTCTTTCTCTCATATGAACAATGTATTAAAAGGCAAGACGTGAGGAGATATACACTCAGGGTTCTCGAAATGCATTACAAAGTCTCTGCGGCGTTATTTTTTCTCTTCATATCTGATTTGACTGTAGTTATCTCTGTCTGTCAGTGGGAGTTAATAACTGGAATGAATGCTTTGCATCCTTGGGAGAATTATCAGCTTTCTGGTTCACGCTACACAGATCATGTTAATCCCCTCGTGAAGCAAGAGAACAGAGCAGAGAGAGAGAGAGAGAGAGAGAGAGGAAGATGGCTTCACTTTCAAGAGGTATTAAAATTCCTCACATCTCCACTCGAGAACTATTAAATCGATCCTGCTCCTTGGTTGTGATAACCGCGTGTGGCTGACAGGCTGAATTAGTCATGTGATGGCATATCGGTGAAGTCTCCATTTGGTGCGTCGCTGAGTGAACAGGATCACCAGTCTGAGAACACTTTGGCGCTTGTTCCCTCATTTTAAGAGCTTGCAAATCTCTCTGGCACTGACCGTCCTGTGCAGAGAAAACGTTGACGGTTTGGCTGTAGGTTCCCTCTCCTAAGCGATTGAAAGGTTTGACTTTGACTTCGAACTCCGTCGAGGGCGGGATGGTGGAGTCCTTGTGGACGTAGCGTCTGGCTTGGGCGTCTGCCACCGTCACTTTCCTCCACTCCGTTCCGTTGATGGGTTTGAACGCCACGATGTAGCCAAAGTTGCTTCCGTAGTAGTACTGTGGCTGTATAGGCTGAGGACAAAGAAGGTCGGTAAGTGCCACGGTTCTCGTGGCGTTGACATGTTCAATCACTGCACTTACTCAGGCAAAACACTTTGGTTGTTTGAGATGTAAAATATGGTCCAATTAACAAAAATCTCCCCTGATTAACCATAGAGGAGGCTATGAGTATCGGGATTTGTTCTCGTTTTTGAGAGGCCTCAAGATGTGCCTAAAGGAACTCACACCAAGCTCTTAAGAGGATCTTCGATACAAGGTCAATGAGTGCACTAAATCCTGATACTGTTTATTTTGAGAAAACATCCCATCAGGTTGTTCTGTTATAAAGAAATTAAACAATATGGGGTAAAACAAACTCACTGTCCAAGTGATGGTCAGTTCCCTGCTTGTTCCTCCGCCTCCGCCGACATCCGACGGCACCACCACAGGAACTACGAGACAACGACAGCAAGACTGTTAGACCACGTGTCTCATGTCAACACATCCAAGGCCAAACCACACGAGCCAGAACCTATCTGGGGCTCCATTACTCAAACAAATGTTGCAGCATTACGGTCTTTGTGCTCAGCCAAGACCAACACCTTAATGTCCACTCAGGAGCCTTTCCACTGATTCGTCTTCCTCTGGTCCACTTAATGACACGCACGGATTATCTGGTGCTCATGGGCTGCTGTAAGCCTGTGATTTCCATTTCCTAATTGATTCCCAGCATAGCTGGTTTCACCAACATGCCCATTTGCGGAGGTTTATGCGGTGAATTTGGCATCTCCCTCCTGCCGTATGAAGCGACGGCGAGGTTTCTGCTCACTCGTTTCTGCAGCAATACTTCACGAAAGTGATGCCGTAACAACAGGGTGATGACTGAAGATCGCAACGGAAAACTGGACCACGGCACCACTTTTCCCTTGACCTTTGCTCTCATGTCTCCCCGCATTCGTAACTGGAGCGATGGTCTGACCTGCTTCCAACGTGGTGACTTTAGGTGAGGGGCTGCTTGGATCTCCTGTGCCGAGAATGTTTGTGGCCATCACCCTGAACTCGTACTCTGTCCATGGAAACAGCGCTTTCACCGTGGCCGTCTCTGCGTTGCCCTCGATATCTGTGGGAGCTGCAGAGAAATGCTCGCATTTAATTTTCCATCACCCGAAAATTTCAGGGCATCAGCGCAGTATGATACAACATTATAAATTACCACATTTTGCCGTCCGACAATTGCTCAAAAATATCCCTCAAACAACAGTGAAGGTCCATTTCAAGGACCTATTCCTCCATTTCTATCTGATGTGGCACATCTGAATTATAATTTAGAAATCGTAAAGAGTTATCAACTGTAACATGTAGGCCTAGATTATCACTATGCCTCGTGACCGAACCATCAACACAACGGTCGGTTCAGCGTTAAGGTAGAAGCGTGTTTATTTGAACAGCTGTATAGGGCCACTGTAGTCCTTACATGTTGTAGCGTTCTTCCAAATCCCTTTTGAGAAGGAGTCTTTGTACTGGATTGTATATTTGGAGATCGGGGTGTGGTTGTCTGTTCCACGGCTCCACTGCAAAGTCACTGTCTCCTCCGTTTTGTTTATCACTCGCACCCCACCTGGAGGACCGGGGGGACCTGGGAGACAAGAAGAAAAATATTAAGGGTTGAGGAAAACCCGATGTACGAGGTGTATCCACAGCTTGTGCATCCACCCCTGATGGAGGCATGAGGAATTTCCAAAAAAATACACCAAGCTCAGAAGGGAGAAAAAAGTGCTCTGTTTGAGTTTGAATTACTTGGACATTAGACAGACGACCGTTTTAATCAATTTCCTTTTGCAAGAAGTGAGTGAGTGAGTGAGCAAGCGTGAAGGGATTAAAGTGTAAGAGTTTGAAAACCCACAGTCACGTCGTAATGAACGAGAAAAAGCTCTTGAATTCAGCTCTCGCTCCTCTAATTAGTCTGTCTGAAGACAAAGACGCTCTGATGGAAAAACCTCAACTTGACCCAGAGTGAGTCGTCCGACTCACTGCCTCACAAATTATCCCTGCCTCTGGTTTTTAAGTCAAGAATATAAAGACTAAGAAAATTAAGACGATTGAGGAGAAGAGCAGTCACACATCTAAAGAACTTGTAAGAAACATCTAAGATTTTTAGATAATAAGTGATGTTCAGCAATAAACATTTTCAACCACATGTGATCTTTGAATTTCTGTAGGTAATAGAGAATAATGGCATTTTTCTTGCATGCTTATAATTGTTTTTGTATTTGATGACATTTTTAGGTGCATATTAGAGATGTAAAGCTATTCTTCCAAAGTGCTCAACATACTGGAATGAAAATGAAATGAAATGAAAATTTCTCTTGTAACCTTTCATATTGATCATTTCACTAAATGTGCGCAAGAGTGGCAATTTCGCAGAAAACTAAGGTTGTTCTAGGGGATACAAAACAACACAAACTAACAAACATAAACTAAGTTTTGTTCGTGAATAAAAAAGGTCCTTGAAATTTACAGAAACGCAACAGAAATGAAGAAGTCTCTAAAAATTTCTTGCGTCTGTGTGTTGAGTGCATAACTGCCTTTCAGCATCATTTTCGTCCCAAGTAAACAAGCTCTCCTCCTACATGTGCCGGTTTAAGCAGTGACAGTCCTCCTGCTTCCTCCTCCTCTGCCCAGATAAAAGCCTATCTTTCAACTTTGCTCCGGCTCGGCTGCTGACCGCTGGCATTTGGCACTTCATTATGGATCCTGCATGGGGCCCATGTTTGGGTTCCTTTCGGAGGGGGAAAACGTCACAGTGGGCGACGGTACATTCACCTGGCCGTCTGTCAACACCTGCGCTGAAAGCAACACCAAGCAGCAGCCCCCGGCCAGGGCCGCCGCGGGGATCAGCGGGCCGGCGAGATCGCTTGCTGGAGCTCTTGGGTTCCTGCCTGAAGAGGGCTTTTGTCCGCCAACACTAAGACCTGTTTGAGACCCGCAGGGAGGGCTGTAATGCAAGCTCTCACTCATCAGGAAATGGAAGGAAGAATCATCCAGGGGGTGAAGAACAGAATGTGACGGGGGAATGAGCAGCAGGGTGCCATTAACGCTTGTTAATATCTGCACGTGCGCTTGACACGCTCACCGGCGATTGATCCACGCTAACAGAGCCATGTAACGTCTGATAAATACAACTACCAACTTTAAAGTTGCAGCTGTGGCGATGGCTCAGCTTCTTCCACTACGACAAAGAGTGTTTGCTCAAACACCACACTGCAATTCATGTACAACACACTCTTCTTCAGCCCAGCATTAACCCACTAACCCCAACCTTGTGAAGCTGGTCCTCTTGCGTATAAGTAATCCTCAATCGTGTGTCAAGGGCACCAATTTAATTACAATGATAAGTAGAATTTCGTCATGTCATGTTTATGAGTGTAGCTCCAAAAGAACATAATTTCATTTCAATGTTTTCCGTCTCGAGCCAGAATCTGCAGCCAGACTCTTCCCCCTCCCTGCGTGTGTGTGCCTGTACGTGTTTACACTCTGCCCACAGTGGCATGAAGACACAGGACATTTTCTTCCATAGCCTTTTCCAGCACTTTGGGTCTCACTTTGCTCCGCATGGAATCACTGGTTGGACAAATTATCCGGTAAAAAAAAAAAAAAAAAAGAAAGAAAGTGAGTTATGCTGGGACACATTTCCTGCATTTCCTGCTTTTAAAACAGTCACCAAAGAGGCTCCTCACTGTGTGTCCCTATAACCTCCTTAACACACACACATTCCCATACACGGTCATCGACGTCTCAGCACATTTGAGGATCTCAAAAGCTTAGACGGCACATGAAATCTTCTTTTTCCTCCTATTTAGGCACAATGACTATCTGATACCTGGATGGTGGTTGGAACTTTATTTTCTTGACACCCTGACAATAACTCCAGTGAGTCACCACCAGACTGCCATCGCCATCCCAAATCATACAAAAATAGGGAATCAGAAGACGTCCTGGAATAGCCAACGTGCAGCAGGCTAAAAAAAATAAATACGCTGGCTATCTGTTTTCTCCATTGGCACTCTTGGGTTCCCCCGCTCCCCTATTTCTGTTTAAAGTCAGCGTTAAAAAAGCTCTTTCAGCCATTTCCTGATATAAATATTTCCAGTACTTGATGTATCATTCTCAAAAAGTATTTTAGGACCATGGAAATGGGACATCCATCCGCTTTGTTTGCACCATATTCAATCACATTCTGAGCTACTGTGCCAGAACAGGAGACCATAATTCTACCACATTTGTACACTCGTCATTCTTCTCTGCATGCCGCATCCATCACTTTTGTACATTTGTCTTGATTACGCATATATCAGTGCATTGTTTTGACTGATGTCTCCAGGGGTACACAAAAAAAAAACAGGATATCCAAATAAAATAGGGCACCTGTGCAAAGTACCTCCTCCATTATGCATGTAGTCTGACTTTGGGAGTGTATGCACACACGCGCGCATCACTCAGGACTCACCCCGGACAACCAGGTTTGCAGAGGCCGTCACATTGTCGACAGGCGTCTGTGCGGTGCAGGTGTAGCGGCCCGCGTGCTTCAGCTGGGCATTCTTTATCAGCAGCTCCCCATTCGAACTCCCATTCTGGAGGAGAAAATCAGCACACAGACATTGACAATCATGAATATTGTGTGTTTCGCCTGCCCTGAGACCCACAAAGCAATGGTTAACAGAAAATGAAAACACAATACAGGAATCCCCCTTGGATACAATGCTGGGCTATGCAAATATATAATTCTGGTTGGTGGCAGCAAAGGCTTTGCTTTGTTGGCTATGAGAAAATTCTGACATTCTCTCAAAAGTAGGTCAAACCTGAATGGAAAAGCAGGACATTGTTTGTCTCTCACTGTCTGTTAATAAAGTTGGCACTGCAAATACCAAATCAAGGGTTTCAAACCGAGCACACAGAATGTTTATAGGGTGAAAACGGCAGAAAAAAATCAGATAAACAGGGTTGCAACCATCACTGTTTAGACAATTTGTTTCTGGAGTAATTGTACCTCAGACATTGTGCACATTTGCCTAAATACAGACTTCTTATATACTTCTGTTGACATTCATTCTTCTGCGAATCAACCAACGGACGTCTCACCGGGTCACGCTCGTAGTGTTGACTGTCCTTGTGCAGGTCGACCACCCGCCCGTCGAGAGACCAGATGAAGGTGATGTCCAAGGCTGGGTCATGTGACGCGGCACACTGCATGGAGGTGCTGTTGCCCACAATAACGTCGCCGTTTGATGGGGTCAAGGTGATCTTCGTGGCCTCTGGGTTGAGGGACAAGATGGGTGAGAAGAGTGATGCTGACTGCCATGATGAGAGAGAGAGAGGCCAGCAAGCACAGAGCAGATGACACCCAGGAGCAAAATTACATGAGGGCTGTGAAGGATGTCGACAAAACAAAACAATATAAAGTAATTACAGTAATAAGTCATACTGTATGGGGGTCGAGTCTTTATGTGCATCTGAGGGAGGGATGTGGAATTACTAAACAGATTTTCATGCACACAGCCACTAGAGGGCAGAAAAGAGTTACAGATTGAGATGGTTACTGATCTTTTTTTTTTTTTTTTTTTTTTTTCCTAGTTTTGACTGATGGCTTTTCCTTTCAATAGAGAATGAGGGGAAACAGTAATTCAGAATCACTCACCAGTTGCCGATGATAATACCTGTTTGGATGTTATATGGTGCAGAGGGAGCAGGGGGTCCTAGTTGTGTTTACTACACACCAGTCAAAATAACCACTAATAGTGCAACAGTAATTTGGCACGATTTTATCTAAAATCATACAGTTTAAAATACAAGCTGGGAGTTAATTGGACACCCTAAAATGGTTGCATGATATCTGACTGTGTCTTTTTTATTCAGTCTATTCTGTCATTATTTTGTCATGTGTAACAAGTGTTGTGTGCTACACAACAGAAACATTTTCAGAGTTGTGGTGTTCAGTGCTTCTAAGTGAGCTGAGAAGTTAATTGTGTAGAGCTCCTTCACGGGTGCATCTTACCCATGACTAAAAGCGAGCCCGTGCTGTTCGCTTTGCCTCTGTCGTTCTCGGCGAAGCACGTGTATTTCCCCTCATCCGACCGCATTACGCTGAGGATCTCCAGGCTCCCGTCCTCCAAGATAAACACCCTGCAGAGGGGGAAAAGAGAATAGAATTAAGTCATCACACACAGAGAGGAAAGGGCAGAAAATGTGAAGGTCAGTGGTGCAACGAGCGGGTTGTTCCATGGAAGGTGTAAATGGCGACATGGAAATCGGAGGAGGCGATGGCAGGGTTTCAATGGAACGCGTGTGAAGCTGAAGCTACCCAGACAGGTGCTACGCTGAAAACACAAATAATTCACCCTCGCTCAAGCCTCCAGGGGGACGAGGAAGAGGCGTTTTGCTGAATGGTAATGAGGCGAGGTTCGACCCCTCCCTGATGGCTGTGGTCCCTGGACTGACAAATCAGGTTTGGACTGTCCACCAGGACCACGGGACACTCATTCATTTACCCGTCTGGTCTGACGAGGCTGATTAGCTTTAGAGCAGGCTCACTGTCAGCTGCTGACAGTAAGTAACGCACAACAAATCGGTCACACACACACACACACACACACACACACACAAGCACAAACAGCTGTGCTCAGGTGTGTGACAATCCAGCAGCTGTTGCCTTTGTTGCAGCCGTTTATGGAAGCGCTTGGTTGTGACCTCCATGTCCGCATTAAGCAGTGGTAAAACTGGATGATTAAAAAGTAAAATCAAACATACTACAATGCAGCTGAGGCCAAAAATCTTCTTCTGACAGATGAGAGACATAAAAATCAAACAGACTGTGTATTGTTAGGGTGATTTTTGCAAAATACAGACTCAAATCTGGGACTTATCCCTCCTCTATGCAATAAATTTTTCTGAGGTCACATGCAGGATGTACTGAATCCAGCACAGAACTAGATCACCACTGATTTCCCTCCTAAGATGAACCCCTCATTTGTACTCGTTTGTAAAAATCCAGCTCTCCAGAGTATTGAGACAGCAGATCAAAGACACTGAGGTGATTTGAGGATTCCCGGCACGGACACGGTGCTGCTCACCTGGTGGAGTTGCGCAGCAGCTCGGTGCCCTTGCTCCAGGAGATCCTGGGCTTCGGGGCCGCTTTGGGTCGACACTCCATCACGGCTCGGCCATTTCTGGCCGCGAGGACTCTCTTCACGGGATTGTGCTCGAACGTGGGCGCGCAGGCTGGCGACGGAACAGAATATTTCACTCATCCCAAAGTGGAGAGACTCTCTCACGCAACATCGGAACCTTTTCAGACACTGTTGCTGCAGGCGTTTGTCAGAATGCTGGTGCGTCACTTGTTTGTCCCTGTCTCCATCAAAATCTGACGCTGCAGCCACATAAGAGGACATTGAGTGACGACAAAGACACGTTTGACTCACCGTACACACGCAGCTCTGCGTTGGCCATGATGATTCCGTGGTGATTTTCTGCGATGCACTGATACATCCCTGAATCGTTGAATGTCAAGCTGCTGAACTTCACGTCCTTCTTTTCAACCTGTGGAAATAACAACCAATTTCAGAGCATCTCTCTGCTATTTCCTCTTGTGAATTATGGTTGAATCATCACATGAGGTGCACAGTTTGTTTGGCCGTTACCTCTACGCCATTCTTCAGCCAGCGGAGGTGAGGTTTGGGTTTGCCACTGGCCAAGCAGGTCATGGCGTACTGGCTGCTGATGTCTCGCTCGGTGCTGTTGATGTACTCCTCCCACTCAGGATATGCTGCAACCAGGCCGGATTTGAGTTACAGAATCTGACAGTCCTGCTGAATAATATATTTCTCCGCACATCCACTCAAAGCTGCGACAAGGCCGAGCTCGGCTGAGTATTTACAAGTGAGCATCGTAACATTTACTCTGTGTGGATGGCGTTTGTGAGAGATAATGTCTACGTTTGTCACATAAACATGGATTCAGGCTGCTCTGCTAGGTCACTTTCAGATTATTTGCTCACTGCTGGACTATTTCCAGGAAGCTTCGATACTGTGTTATATGCTTGTTATTGAAAAATAAAGCAGCAGCTCATTCTGATTGTTCCTTGTGGACAACGGCGCACTGAAGTGAACATTCTCAGGTTATTACGAACAAGTTATGTGCAGAAGGACAAAGGAAAAATATGCCGTGTGTGCATGGCTGAGATCGCAATGATTACTGCGAATTATTTATCGATCTGCACAACGCTGTGCCTGACAGGGCGTGATTATTGTTTCCGTGTTAGTATTTCTTATGTGTCTTCCTAACTGACTGCGTTTTAAGAGAAGGTGTTGGCACCAGCCGACCCCATTCTGAGGAGACGTGCTCCGTCTTTACCCTCCACAGAGAGTCGGGCGCTGTGGTAGTCTTTCCCCTTGGAGTTGACGGCCTCGCACTGATACATGCCGGCGTCTCCAAACTGCACGGCGAACAGATGCAGGTGGGCTCCCGACATTCCCACCTCGTGATTGGCTGGCAGGTGCCCGTTCAGCTTTTTCCAGCGGATTTCGGGAACGGGGCTGGTAATGAAACGAAGGGGTGGGGGTTACAGGGGGTTAGCACATCTGGACAATAAACAAACATGAATCATAGAGGGGTGTTTTGCTGATCAGCTGTTTAAGTCTTGGCTTGTGTGCAGGCAAGTATTGGTGCTAATGGGGTGTCTGTGCGGACAAGTGCCCTTGAGCAATGCATCTAATCTCAACAGATTCAGGGCACAACAGTGTGTCATACACCCTGATATCTGCCCATTATTGCATGTTTGTAGGAGACTGATTATGTGTGTATTTGATATATGTGTGTATTTGACAATAAAGAGAGTGAAACTATAATATCCACAGTTTTAAGAAAGTGTACAGCTCAAAAAATAAAGGGAACACCTAAACAAGATTTCAAACTGGAAAATTTCATCATTGAGATCCAAGATGTATTGTTTTAGTGTTCCCTTTATTTTTGTGAGCAGTATGTATCTTGATCCTCTTTTTCTTATGGCGAGTGAGTATGAAACTCAGTCTCCTGCTCATACTCACTTTCCCAGAGCGAAACACTCTAAGGTGACGTCCTGTCCGAGCAAAGCCGTGGTGTCCGGGAATTTGACTTTGAGATCGGCCGGATATTTTCTGATAGGACCTGGAGGGAACAACGAAGAAAGCAGAATCTGTGTGTAAACGTCTAGTTGCAATGCGCAGACCAAAGCCATGGCAGGGCTGGAAAAGCGAAAAAAAGAAGGACTCTTTCTAAGACTTTGACACAAAATGCTCCGACACTGCCAAAGTGCTCGATCAATTGTGCACACAAAATGGAGGATTACAGAGAGAAGTGTGCACCGGAGGGACGACCCGTCGCAAAACCATCTCTGCCTTTTCTTCCTGCATTTGAAAAGAAGAAAAAGAGTGCGTGATGAAAAGATATGTCTGACACACTGACAAGCCAGGCAACTTGTCATTGGAGAGGAGCGGATTCCAACAGCTGTTTAACAAATGCTTTGAAAAACAAAAGGGGCTGATCAACATTTTAATCTGAATCCTTCTCCCCACCCCTCTGAGATAGGAAGCATTTTTTTCTCTTGAGCATTGACTCAGCCTTTACTGAACATCACAGACCGAACAAAACCTCAAATGATGTTTGTTTACTGCGTGCAGCACACTCGTTGACAAAGTTGGAAAAAGCCGCCCAAAGGGAGAGTGGCTGTGCACGGGTGATTAGCCTCGGTGATGACTGTCACATTTAATCAGTGTGTAACAAGTGGAAAGTGAATTAAAAACGCAGCTGTGTTAAACACACGCCATGTCTCACCGAGTGGCTGTTTCAAAGCCAGTGGGAGTCAACAACCTGTGAACCTGCCTCTGATGCTTCATCTCCTTAATAGGGCCAATGTGGGCCTTTCTCTTTGGAATTACAAAACAAATATTTGATCACACTTGGATGAGACAAACACATATGGTAAGGCTAAGATCAAACACAGCTAATACATGGATACCAAGACCCCAGACAGTTTTGTTAGCAGATCGATAGCTGGTAAGGTCCGACCTAGGGTGCTGCTGAGGTGCCCTTGAGCAAGGCACTGAACCTCCAACATTGGGCTTGGGATTTTGAGTATTTGGAATGCTATTTTAAAGACTTTACTGTCAAACACAACTCAGCTACATCTCAGAGTTTCTCTGCTGTAGATCTACTGGATCATGCTCTCTTCTTCTGCAGTCTGCTCGATCTGCATTTTCACTGTTTCTTTGGCCAAACTGTGTGTTCATGTACAGTATGTCCTTCCACCAGTCTTTGCTGCTGCACACCCCCTCAGCAGAAGATGTATCCCTAATTGTTTATATGTCTTTCCTTTAAACTTTAAGGTACACCTTAAAACTCACAACTTTATAAGGGCCATCAGCAACTAACTAAACACTCCCAGAAAATCATAAAGTTGAGGCTCACTGGGAGAGGAAAGCTGCAGTGTTCTGCTCAAAGTGAGCAGTTACACTGCTTATCACTTCCTTGAGTAATTCTATTATCAAACCGAAGGTGATGTGCGTCTGTGCAGGTCAGCCACAGATCATCAACCACAGAATTAAAAAGAAATTCTGCTGACGTGTCCACATCAGTTCACTGCATCAGTGGTAAACGCAGTGAAGGTCACGGATAAAATGCTCAACAGATATTGGGGAGCTTACGTTCTGCCAGAGGCACGAGGGGGATGAAGTTGGAGAAGACGCTCTTGGAGATGGACGGGCTGGTGATGAAGCAGGCGTAGTTGCCGCTGTCGGTGGAGTCGACTTTGGAGATGTAGAGGTTTCCAGTTATCTGGGAGACAAAGCGCCTCTTGTCCAGCTGGACAAAGACTGGGAATTCATTGAGCATCCATCGGAATGACAAGCCGGCTGCAGAGAGAGACCAAAAAAAAAACACTGTCAATCAAAATTCTGTAAATTTAAACGAAAGGTGGTTCTGAATCAGAACTATATCTATATCAAGTGCACTTAATCTCTGAATTTCCTTCGCTGATTGCATATCGTGTTTTTTGCTCACATGGGTACAATCCCATTACTTAGTATTTCAAGTCTACATGAAGTCCGTCATAAAAACATTAAGCTACTCTAATGATTCAAAAACGCAGCTTTCAAATCAAATGAGCTTCAATGTGTACCCACTTAATGTTAACATCAAAAAAAAAAAAAAAACTCAAATCGCACAAACGGGATAAAGAAGTACAAGTTTTCAGCCATTAGGAAAAATACTACAAAGTCAGATTTTTACACACTTTCACAAAGCGATTTCCACATTAATGCTGAGCACCCTTGATGTCATATTGTGACTGAAAATTTGGAAATTTTATACATGCTAGCCTGCGGGACTATTTCTCTCTTTAGGCTGAGGAATGAGCCAAAATGGTGATCATTCCTCTCTGAAATATTTGCGTTAAATTTCTGTCTGTGCCAGAGTTGATGATACATTTCATGTTCATCACACTCGTGCTCCAACATGTTGACCAGCAATCACGTCCTAAAGCTCAATGCCTCTCTAATGAGAAAGAAATTCACTCAGAAATTCAGTGTTGAATATTCCTGTCACACATACTGGAGGAACCAGACTCATAAATCGAAGCAATAACTTCAATAAGGCTGCATCCAAGTGTCTTGTTTTGCACATCTGGCCACTCATGATGTGTCAGACTCTACCTGGGTAATGAGGTGGCGGGGCGCAGAGCAACACTGCCCCCTGTCCCTCTTTCACATACACAGACTCCCTCTCCTCAGATGAGAAGAAGTCCAGGTCTGAGGGGCACAAAGAAAAAGACATGTTTCATTTGATTAAATTCCATCACTCAAATTAAGCCTCTTACAAACAGAGACCGTTCCTCAACATCCGACGGAAGATTTCAGGTCACAAAAGCGCCGTAAATTACACCACATCATTTCGATTTGTCCAATTTGCCGTATCAGTTTCATTGCTGCCAACACAAATGGACGTCCAGCTCCCTGACAGGACGGGGGAAGACATCAGTCTACACTTGGGTTACTCACATCCAAACTGCATGGACGCCTCCCGGCTAACCACCGTCCCGTAGTCGTTGGTGGCCAAACACGTGTATTTTCCCTCGTGTAAGTTTTTAACCGGGTTGTTGATGACTAAGTTGCCTCCCATCAAAGAGCAGTGAGGGTCTGTCTCAAAGTCAATGTCCTGGTTGTTCAGCCTCCATCTGCAAAGAAAGTTGTTGGAACTTTACGTGAAAGGTACAAGGGGAGGTGCTGGTTGCAGATCAGCAGGTCAGATCAGCAGAAGATGAACTCCTGACTTAATCTGAGCCGTGGAGCGAGTCTGGACAGGCTACAGGGACTCAAGTGAGCTGTGGAAAATTGTTTTGCGTCCTGTGGTCCGACACTTGTTGTGTTATTGCTCTCTGAGGATTTCCTTGGAGCTGTAATCAAGTCTGCCACGCATCAGTCCAGCCGTGTTTTTGTGGCTCCAGTTAGTATTTAACCCATCGGGATCAGAGGAATGATGAAAAAATAGATTAATAGAATCTTAAATGGGAACGGTTCATAAAATGATTCAACTCAAGGCCCTTCAACGATGGAAATCCAAGCCAATTCATCATCTCTAACATCTCATCTGGGCTGAAACTGCTCTGATATAGGCGAGAAGGTACTTTATTGATCCATTCCTCTATTGCATTTATACACACTATACATATATTTACATCTAGACTGAAATGGAATGAGCGTAAGTTTTCACAGATTTAATGACTGTGACATAAAACAGAGTTAAATCTGTGTTTTGGCTGTGGTCCCAACATCTTCTAATAACATCTATTCATCCTTGAATTTCACATTTTACCACTGAAATTACTGTGATCATGGAGGGGAAAAATTCTTACCTACCATGTTTAATAAAAAACTATGCACGTTTTCTAGAAAACACGTCGCATCTCGGACAGATACACATTCCTAATGGGTGTGAGATGAATGCGAGGGGAGCATATGTTACTTGTAGGTGGCGGGTGGATTGGCTCGGGCCTGGCAGCTCATGGTGACTTTAGCCTCCGGCGATTCCTCGGGGTAGATGGTGTCGGCCGGCTGCTCCTCGAAAACTGGTCCATAACCTGTGGCTTCATCTGGCAACAACACACGACAGAAACAAACAAAGCATCCACCCTGTCAGATACACCAACAAAGGCTTCTAAGTTGACGTGACAGGTTCTATGAACATACACACACACACACGCACGCACACACACCTGCATCAAACGCTTCATTGTTGTTTTTCTTTAGAAATGCAACTGAAGTCAAAAGCACAGAAATACAATCAAAACATCATCTGAGGATAAACCCTGGAATAGGATTGCGTAATCACTAATGTGAAAACACACTCACATGACACCCGTTGTGGCATTCTAAATGCCACCCAACCAGCGCGGGCAGCACGCAACTGCTGGATCTACCGAGGGAACGAGGCACCGAGGGGGCAATGTGACAAAATGTTCCCCGAGCTGTTTATCCTGTCAGATCGTGTGAATCTAGATGAGTGCAGAAAGATAAATGCCATCTTAATTATTATTAATCCCGGTGGGACTTTGCATTTGACTCTCCGCCCCTCATTATTTTGGAGGAGCGGCGTGCTGCACAGCAAGGCATCCTGGGAGCAGTCGGGGGGGGGGCTCAGGGTTGCGGTGTGCCTGAGGAGATTTCGGCATTCACCTGTTTTTAGGTCTGTTCCCTCGAATAATCCCAGCGGAAGTGAAAAGAGTGGAAACTGAGATGGGTTGATCTGTGGTTTTGAGGACGTTTCTTGTTCCTTCCGACATCGTCAGATATCCAACTAGATATTCCAACGGCACCCAGCAGCAGTGTTACAGTTTTTGCCTCACACATCATTCTCTCCCTCGGGAATATATTTTCAGACCCATAAATTAAACCTCTACGATAATATTTTCCCAAAACTGTCCTCTGAAACGGTTACATGAGAACTTGTTTCTCCAAGCAGTCCTCTTGCCTGGCAGCCTGTGCTGCCAAGAATTAATATTCGGCCACTTGTAGTCATACAGTACAGAGGGAGGCCTCTGTTTATTTTGGAGCATTTCTGATTCCGTATCGAGATAATTCTCACGCCGACGCGGTTAACTGGGCCGAGATTGAGACATCTCGGCGGATCATCCGCGCCCACTCCAATGCTGCGGCAGTCGGCCATGTGTCAGCGCCTCGCAATGATGCAAATCCCACAGACCTCCTCAATTACCGCAGCCAGAGGAGCTGCGACGGCAACGTGTGGGACTCTGAAGTGACAAATTGTGTCCCGGGAGAAGCAGTGATGTGTCCGGTTGTTCCGTCTAATGTCTACAGTGTTAATGTGGAGTATGAAACGGAGGGACGGAGTCAGGAACAGCAGTTGGACAGGGAGAGAGAGGACGAGAGAGAGATGGTGCGTGCGGCACTGTTGGTTCCCCTGCAGTGTGGGCTGTGACAGATGGTGCAGGAGAGTGTTGAAACAGGCCACATAAGGCTTGCTGCCTGCAGACACACTCGCTCTCCCCGTCCGTCCCTCCCGTCTCAGTCCTCGCTGCCTGTCTGCTGTCCATCTGCTGGTGTCACACTTGGCTCCTCCCGTCTTCGGCCCGTCTCAGGTCCAAAGATCTCTCTCTCTTTTTTTTTTTTTTTTACCTCTGTGGCGTCTCTCTCACTCTTCTCCTGCATTTGTCTCCACAGATCATCAACTCTACGCTGTGAGAATTCGTAAATGTAGCACATCTTTGTCCTGAAGATACTCCTCACTGACACCAAGACTTTGCAAACTATACAGATTTGTACTTCTATTCTATTTCAGGGCTGCTAAGCTCTGGATTCCTGGAGCAGATTACCTTGATTTCAAGACATTTTTGGGGTAAAGGCAGGGCAAGCAGCCCTCTTTACTCTGGGACTTCAATGTGAACGACTAATTCAGATGCCCACTGTCTTCTCTTGCACCAGCCTCTGATAAGACATCAATTATTCATTCTCGTGTCCCGTATTAAGACAGGCACACAAGAACACCCGGCGCCATGATACTAACGGGTACAAGTAAACATACGATGGCTGCAGTCTGGCTGTGTTGGTGCCGTGTCTGTCCTTGTTTTTGCCTCCTTTGCGAGGATTAAACACGGATATTATCAAAACTTATTAGCCTGAGCAAATATGGGGAAACGGAAAGAGAAAAAGACTTTAAATTGTCCCATGGGAGATTGAAGATGCGCGTACCAAAGTCTCTCCAACGCCATGGCAGTTTAAGGGATATTATCTCATGATCTCTTACTTCCAATACTTAAAGCAAAACATTACTAACACTTTGAGGAATTGCAAAGATGTGTGACCACAATTTTGTAGGTGTCAGTCTGTGGCTGCCAGCACGGTGACATCACTGGGAATCACTCTCCAAACCTGATTAAAGATAACTGAATACAGGCCCAGACAATTTCCACTTAGATTGAGGGACGCTGTAACCCGTTGTTGTGTGAGCATGAGGCTCTTCTCAGTGCCGAATGGCAATAACTCGACTGATGGAAATCGACGTTGCTGTGGGCAAATGATAATCCCCTTTTTTGGGGGGTTGGGGATATTCTCCCCACAGTCCCAGCTGGAAAGCGCCCCGCACAATGTTGTGACCTTTGTGAGGAGAGCGATATCGACTCAGCCTCCATTTCAGCCTCTTGTTTGCACTCTGAGTTTCCCCTTTGTTCCGACATTGTTGTTTTCGTCTCCGGCACCTGGACGATGTTAGACACGCTAAATCGTTCCACATCACTCTTGTGTCTCTTCAGCACCACAAAAAGGCGAGAGTGCATAATTAGGTTTCCACAGGAGCACACACGCTGCTGATATCGCGGGGTCGATAAGTGTGAGAATGAGAAAGCGACGGGAAGGAGAGCGGCATAAACAAAGTCACGCCGCGCGCAGCGTCTCAACTCGTTCCCCAGCGACACATCAGCCAGCCGTCTTTCCTGCAATTTACCCCACGCTGGCATCCCCACCCTCTTCATTCTTCTCTTGGAATAACACAGACTCTACACGTAGCACACATTGATCCACGCCCTTCTTTACAACGTGGAGTACGTTCCTCAGTCTTCCTCGTTGGCTTTGAATTGGATCTGGTAATCACACCAGACAGAAACGTATTTCCCTCAGTTTTTCTCTCTGCATCGTCCTGGCTTGCTCCATTCTCATTTCTCGTGCAAAGAAATGAATCACCCCGTCACTTCTACATCTCCTTTTGTCCCTTCTGCATCATTTGATCCCTAAATCCCAACAAGGAGACGCAGCAGCTTTAACGTGATTAGCCGCTCTAATATGCACGGCACAGCGCGACATCTTGGATTGCGGCCACTCACGTGAGGCTTAATGTACATGTGAAACTAGGAGACATCCAGAAATAGCGACGCAGGATTGAATCGTGACCCCCGGATAGATTTTCATTAGGGGCCTGTGCGACTGAAGACAATGAGACGAGGAGTCGTCTGTCCCCGCCAGTCCCTGAACTAATCCTGACAAGCACATACCGCTGTCGTTCTACCACCTCGGGGGGGCAACCGGGGGGCCGTGGGGGCAGGGAGACAATTTCAGCCTCCTTAGATTTGACATACTTTTATTTCTGTTGTAATTCCATCTTTATATTGAATGGAATGAGCATGAAATGAGCTCAAGCGTGCGTCACAGTGGGAGAGTAGTGTCTTTAAATTAAGTGAGCTATTAGTGAAAGAGCACTTGAGCAACATTTGTGTGAATTGATTGCTTTGCTTGTGTTCTTTATTTTGGTGTGAATTCGGGACCACAAAAATAAAAAAGTAACCGGAGTCGTCATATGTGTGTGCGCAAGCAGATTCAAATTTACTGGTTTAGATGACTGAGGCCATTACCTGTCTCGCCATAAAAAATGAATTCCTTTGGCTGTAGCGGTGAATTATGAATAAAGCAGCAAACCTGTTATCAAACTTTAATGACTGGTCCGTCTGTGCGGAAGTACAAAAAATGCATTAGAAAACAGGTCCTAGCGGGAAAAGTTGAAATGTATGTCTCCCCTACAACACCTGGGGCGGGCAAACATCTTGGCTCAAGGGCCACATTGACTTTTACAGTAAATTTTGATAGACGGGCCGCGTCAGCACAAGGTGCCGACATATCGGACAGAAACAGAAAAAAAAAAACATTATGGTGTTATATGGCTGTTAATGGGAAGTTTAGTTTTGCTGTTCACCCCTCTTTCCCACTGCATCAAAGTCTGGTGTTAGCTTCGCTGTTGTAGCTTTTGTTGTTTGTTTTGAATACTGTCAAAATTATGAATTCTGTGCCAATCGTTGTTGGGCCGGGTTAAAAGGACCATCGGGCCTGATGCTGCCCACGGGCCGTAGTTTGCCCACCCTTTCACAACAATTACCCCCCTAACTTGCAGTTACGACTCTTATTTTCTCAGCCTTGTTGTTTGAACGCGTGTACAGGTCCTTTAAATGATTTTTCCTCTTCATCTTTTCATTGGTATGATGGAAAAGTGTGTGCTGTCTTTATGTTTTTATGCTTTTGTTTGATGAGCTGCCGGACAGTACCAATATACACAAGTTGGTCAGGCTAGACAGCTCAGGAGGCAGAGCCAAGGGATTTTTCAATACTCATCGACTCAACATGATAGTGTTGAACCAAATAAAAAATGACATTATATTACCCGTCCTACCTGCATAGAAGTCGGGAAAATCCCCAGAAACTGATGAACCTGTGCAGAGAAAAAAAAAATCATGTGAGCACCATTCGTATGGCTGTAATCGTAAAGTAATAAATTGGAAAAAAATGATCAGAATCCATTTTGTCCCTGAGGCTGGACGGAGGTTAGTCACATGTTCCCCGCTCTCTTCATAGACGAAGATTAATGGCCACCGACAACCCATTGGAATGTGCTGGATTTCATGTCTCCAACAATGAAACACACTGGTTTCAGAGATTGGTGCTGCCGGCCTTGGGCGTGGTCGGGGTGGATCGGGCTGCGATATTAAAAGCAGTACTGCAGGTTTAACAAAGGCAGACACGACACATCTCGTGGTTGCTACGTGCTGTGCTGACAAACAAGCGGCGTGATATTAATACTTCATCAGTGCCTGTGTTTTCATATTGATGTTCGTGCTTTGAAGCTCGGCGCGTATACGCCGCACACACGCGGCCCCACGTACCGGAGTCTGTTTGAGGAGGTTCCCAAAAGCCTGCCTGCGGCGGCATGGATGAAATATGAAATGAGAGAAACTCGCTGAAGGGGCACAAAGACGAGGAGATGTATTCCTCAGAAAGGTGGTGAGCAGGTCTCTCCTTTTGGATTCGCACTCTGTGGTCGGCAGCACCAAAGAACAATGGGGGGAAAAAAGCAATATGAAGACCCTGTAAAAATCGAAACCTCGTGCCGTTCCTGGTTGCCCGCTCCTATTCCACAATCTTTTTGAGCTCCTGCTATATTTAGGGTGTCTTTTTACAGCTAGAGTCTGTCGGACTTTCGGCTGATTCAGTTGAATTTCTTGTACCCCAGGAGATACATTTTCACCTTTCAGCTGGGTGATAAGGAGCAAAGACTCCCCAGATTCACAGATTATGACGAAAAAAATGGAGTCTTGGCAGTGGGCCATTACAACTTGTGAAGTTTCATGTTTGCGTTATTATTTGAAACATACAATATACACAAGCCTTGTTGCAATACAATATATCTGACATGTATAACACACAATATCTGGGATACTGGCCTGGATGAGGCCGTGTGTCCACGATTTCAAATAACTGAGCCAAAATACAAAAATATCCAACAAAAATAAATACCTGACTTGCATTATCAGCACATTTTCAACCAAAAATATCTGATATCCTCAAGTGCTCTAGTCATGACATGCACCAAACAAAACAAAGCAGCAGTATGCAAATTTCTGAGGACATTATGTCATTTTCTTCCCTGATCTAATTATTTTCAGTCATATATCTTCTTGCATTCCAGTAAAATGCTTTAGATATCCAGTGAACACATTTGCACTCAGAGTTTCTAGCAATCCCTCAGTGAGGGGTGGTAATGAATGCGACACATTGTAACAAATTTGAGTGAACCCGTGGTCATTCCCTTTTTAAAGAGGAGCGAGTGCTGCACATTTGCTGACCTGCAGGACTGAGGAAGAGGAGCAGCAGCCCGAGGTGAAGGAGCAGCATGATGTTGCCAACCACAGCACAGAGGCGACAGCTACAAGCTCAGCATGAGCTGGACGGCCTGGAATACCTGGTGAAGGGGAAGATAAAAACAAAGTCGATTTTTGTTAATATGGGACATTTTTAAGAGCGTAAGGGGCTTTTTTTCTCCTCCTTCAATCCAAACTGCTGACTTTATAATCCGTACTATGGAAGTCCAGGCTCATCACTTCTCCTTTTATTTGTCAAATTCCTTTTTGCTGCCCTAACAAATAATATGCTGTAGCACAAAAATAGAGCATTTTAAGTGAAGCAATTATGGTACCAGCAATTCTAGTTTGTATCTTACAATCGCTCTTTGACCCATAATACTGCAAACATACTGTGTACAAATGTACAACAAATCAGGTATTTACCAATCAGGTCATTTATATTATAAAATCATGGATCAGTGAACACAGAGTTAGATACCAATCACAATGATCTTTTACTGCTGCGTTTATGTGCCACATATGAAGACTGCACATGACATGTAGGGGGTTTGCATCAATTGTTGAATTTGTCTGCTTATCGAGTAATTTGCTGTGTGGTTCACACAAATCTTTGCATTTTATTTGTGTTAAAAAAAAACAACAACAACTGATTAGGCTCTAATTCAGGCATTCAGTGACCAAAGGCAATTATCTGATGCAAAGAGGAAATATGTGAATATCCTTGATGCTGTTGTTGCCAGGTGCCAGGTGATACTGGGTTTGGCCGTTCTGTTGGCCAGTGAAATAACTGAAGTGAGACAGAGCCATGGTGTCATGGCTCACGCCAGAGTTTATCAGATCATCTTTGCATAAATATGGGAAATGTGACATTAATCCTTAAGCAGAATCTGTGCTGCGCTGACGGCCCCCCGCAGGCTTCTGCTTGATGACTGACTGGCGTTTGGGACGCTGCCAGATGTAACCTGGAGCGTTTGCTTTGCTAAGCAGGCCACACACTCCCGCGATGGTACCAGAGCAACGCTTTGGTCCTCATGGAGGACTGGCGTTGGAAAAGACACAGCCGGCCGAGTGGGGACGGGAACGTTTGTCGCTGGAGACGGGGACAGAGACAGGTGATGTGTCCTCTTCACTCTGGTACCACCTAGTGCTAAAAATGACGCCACGTTTTTCACAATTGGGTCAATTCATCAAGAACCAAATAGACAACAAAGGTATAGCACAAAGTAATGGAACATTTCTAAGTCTCTGCACAACATTTGGGCAGACATCAATCATCCACACATTGAAACGCAACACCTCCATTCTGCCATTCTGAGATTAAAATGAACACCAGCAGGCAGATCCATTCACACTGTACGTACTTGTGCGCGTGTGTGTCCGCTGTGTGAGGGTTAGAATGTAATTGAACATGAGGGAGACACTATTGATTTTTCTGTTCCGTGCCTGAGGTACCAGCTGGTTCCCAACTTGAATAAGTGTGACATCAAGATTGAGATCTCTGCGCTAAACAAATAGAGTCATGGAGCAGAAAATGGACTCGCCAGAGAAAATGGAAAATTCCATCCCTTCAAGCCTCACAAACAAATGGCATAATAAAAGCCACTTGTGGACACACCACTTACGAGGCAAATGAGGGCAAAAGCCACTGAGCAAAGCGCTGCTGTGCTACAAACACTCAGCTACTTCCAATGTTTGAGGCATGATGTCAAAATTAAGGAGCCCCTTCAGAACGTTTTATATGGCCACATGTTCATTCAGCATATGTTGCATTTTCTTGACATCTGCCCTTTATTTTGGCATCCTTTTGTTGATTTACTGGATCACAATGAAATTTGTTTGTCCTCGCTCACTTGTTTGATTCCATTCCACCATGCGGTACCGCTGCAACAGGTAAATATTCGGAAGTAAAGGAGAATTTGTGTGCAGCACGGGGACACTCTGAAATCCTCTGAGACCCACAGTAACACACGATAAGCCAGAACAAAGACCCGATCCAAAACATTTGTCACTGTCAAACTACAGGCACATGCGTACACAAACACAAGGCGACTCAATCTGTTAATAATCAACTAAATTGGTTCTGTGTACAATATTGCGGGCGGCCATAAATCCTGCATGATTGTAATAGATGCACTTAGGTGATTAGGGGAAGAGGCATGGAGGCTTGTTATGGCGCCGCTCTTCATATTGTAAGAAACAATTCCTTCTATCCCATTAGGACCTGTCACCCCATCGATAAAGTGGACGGGAAACAGTGGACCTGAGCTCCACACAAAGGCGAGAGGAAGGTGTGGGGGGGCGGGTGAGTGGGGAAGGGGCTTTTATAATCAGCATTAATGTGGCCTCTTGCTTCTTCCAACGACGAAGGAACTCCGGTCATCACAGTAAATCGCCGGTCACGGACGCGACACACTCGCCCACACACACCCAATGACGCCATGAATCACACCACGGACACGGCCGAGGCTTTTACAGCTGGTGGGGTGAATTTACTGTGTTGGGCTCGACTTGTTTTTTTCCTCCCACCAGCTTTGCTTATGCTTTTGGAGTTTTTTTGATTTATTTCCTACTACTATAAGTGCTTCTGAGAAATTCCAAGTTCTGGGAAATTGAAGATCACCCTGTTGTGTGTTCCAATCATCTTTTTCCATTGTTTCTCTCTCTCTCTCTCTCTCTCAGCGTTGTGCCAATCCAAACTGGAGTATCCATACTTCCAAAACCAAATTGGTCTGTTTTCCTATTCTCATGTTGAAATGTCAGTATTTACAAAACTCACAGCCCAAAGGTTGTAAAAATACACCCAGGTTAAGCAAGTTCATGATGTATTCAGCTTCTTCATAAAAGAAATAGCGATATTGGTGTTGTTGAGTTGAGTTGATGTGGGATTGGAGCCAAAGTCTACGGTGTGACACATCATTATTATCGCTCATCCTCTGATGGGCTGGGCTGCATACACAAATGTGCTTGGGGGAGGTCGGGGGGGTGAAAGAGAGGAGGGAAGATGGAGAAAGAAAAACCTCAAGAGGGGATTCAAATGACTTCAAAGCCAGCATGGCAAAGATCTTAATCAAACCCATCCCTCACACATACACACACACACACACACACACACACACTATCTTTAATCCCACTGACACCACCAAACCATCGCCAAACTCATTTATTAACCACAGATTTGAAATTGTAATCTTGCCACAGAGAGGCATGAAGAGGTCAGCTCTGGATTTCTGGATTAATCAATTGGCGGGGGGAGGAAACTAAAGGCTGGATGGTTCCATCCTCATCCCCTCCAGCATCCAAATCAGCTCTTGATTCCATTCTAATTCCCTAAGTAAGTTCCCAGAACCGACAATCAGTGATATCTCACTGTTAAATACAAATACATGAGATGCTAATATATACAACAGAAGTCTGAGGCAGGGAAACGCATACACTCACACACACATACGTATTTCATCGCTGGGCTTGTTGCAATAGTAATATAATCGCATCAAATGAGTCACAAAGGACTACTCCATCCTTCTTTGTTTGTCCTCCTTATTTGGCACAACGCCGAAATCCCGCTCAGGCAAATAAACCAGTTGCTAATCATCCGGACTTATCACACTATCGCGATGAAATGAGAAAATCACGTGAGGACGACGCGTTGTCCAGACTGAATAGGGGTGAGACGGGCAGGACCGGGTTATCGCCACAACAATGACTTCATTTTCACTCCGAGAGACTTAATAAATCCCCGGGGGAAATTGCCTCTGAGCATTTGACCCACCCTCATCATTGGAGGAGCAGTGGGCTGCTGGGTAAAAAAAAAACAAGGCTTCGATGGGGAGAGTTAGGCGTGTGTGCGTGAGTGTGTGTGTGTGGATGGGAGTGGGGTTGAGTTGGGGTTGGGTTGGGTTTAATCAGCGCTGTTGAATCGAGGACACACTCCATTAAAAATACAGTTCCCGAAGGACAAAAAAAAAAACAAAAGAGCAAACAAAGTGAGATTACAACTTTAAAAAAATGTGCAAATGGCATTTTTTAACTGAGTGACACAAACACACACACACTCACACACACACACACCATACACACATCTACATCCATATACGGTATGTGAGTGTGCTCATGTACATTTGATGTCATGCAACTTGCATTTTCATGTGTTTGCTCCCAATTTTTATTCTTGCATGACGGCTTTTCGGCAC
>OMPJ01001128.1:12003-26886 GCA_900312935.1 Carapus acus
GAGGTCTCGGGGAACCTGATTAGCATGTGGGAGTCGGCGCTTTGCTCCTCAGTAATGAGAGGAGGTTCTGCCTCGCTGCCACGTGGCCCTCGACACCACCTTGCTCTCCTCTCAACTTATATATCACCCCTCAGCCGGACATTCGATATAATCTTAACATAAAAGGCTTCAGCTGCAGACAATCATCTCAGAGAGGCGAGGTCGTGAAGATCGAGGATGAAGGGAAACAATTAAGATTAAATTTCATCGAATTCAGTTGTCCTCTCCCACACAGCAGCACAATCGACAGCATCTGAAGTTGGATTCAGAACTGCGTTTTGAGGCTTCACACATTTGGCCTATTGTTTTGATTTGTGCTCGCTTTAGGATTCCTGATAATTCAAGGTTTAAATACAACAGTTTGTAAACTGTTACGGTATCTGAGTGCAAAGAAAAGTATGAAGATGGAGCATGTTTGTGTGTCAAGATATCCTCGGATTACACCTTTTTTTTTTTTTTTTTTTAACATTTTCCATCCCTCTCAGAGATCTTGCAGCTGTATTTGCTCGCGTCATGTTGATCATGAGGAAGATATGTAAACCGGCCTACAAGGCAGGAACACTTTTCTTCCAAGTCGAGGCCTGATTAAACGCTGCAGTTTGTGGTTTGTGTATTGTCTCATCGAAGATTTGTTAACAGAGATGAAATCTTGTGTTGTGTGGTTAGGAACTCTGCATCTGGTTCCGCCACAACAACATATTGTAGCAAACAGCCCCCAAAAAATGATCAAATATAGGTTGTGAACGTCTGGGTATGGGCAGAATTTCTTACAGCAGCAATCGGTGATTTTTCCAACATGCTCATGTTCATTGTTAAGATTAATTTAAAGAGAAAATATCCAATTGCAGGGAAATTCAAATAAATAAAATGATTTAAAGACATGATTATCTGCACCTTTCTCCATAGTTTTGCATTGCATATGTCTCATTTGTACTGTCATCACTCAAAAAAAAATCATAAACACAAACGCGCAAGCGCAAACACACACACATATACACACATAATATCAAATTTCTAATTATTTTTCACACCATGACTCCCATTGAAATTAATTACAGTTTGTTGTTCTGTGCCTGCGTGCATGCGTGTCCGTGCGTGTGCGCGTGTGTGTGTGTGCGTGTGTGCGTGAGAGTGTGAAGACGCATCTTGACTGTCCATCTGTCTAAAAGCAGGCAGCAGTGAAAAAACAACGACATCTCTGTTGATGCTTGGATGAGAAAGGTGAGTAGCTGCAGCCAGATAATTGTCCCAACAGTCACAATTTGACGACTTCAAACTAAAGGAAAAAGTTCTTCCTTTACAAAAGCTGAAGATATCCTATTCACCTCACACACCGGTGTTGTTTGCCGAAGGCCTCCGGCGAGCCTTCGCCTCCACCGTCTGACTCGCTATTGGGATGACGACGGCCATTGTGCTGGAATTTAACACATTCTGAAGTCTCTCTGCCCTGTTGTCAGGTTTGACTCGCTGATGCGATATGCCCATGATTTTTCTCTCACATCTATTCCCTGGACAAAAAGGAGAGGAAAGATCTGAACCCTTTCTTTTGCACCAAATTTACATCTTCCTCTCATTTCTCCCACTTTCTTACCGAGAGAATTCTAATGAAGGGCAGAGTCGGATATCTACAGGGATACAAGAGGACCTGGAGACAGGAGTGAATGGAGCTGATGGCAAGGAATTTCCATAAAAGTACAATCAGGTTGGAATTTTAAAAGTGAATGTTTAAGCAGTCTAAGAGATAGGCTTTGATTCACCGCCTGATCAAACCCAAGATGTCTCATTCAGAGAATAATGATTTTTACCCTTAATTTTTTTCTCTTTCTGTCTCATCTATGCGCTTACAGGTAGAGCAAAGCCCAGTGGTATTGTTCACCCCCCCAGCCCCCACACACACCCCTTGGTGCTTTGGCACCGGAGCCTTTCTTCTGCCGGATTAGACGAGGCCAAAAAGAATGGCAAATGCAGATATGCTGGGTTATTAGTGCGTAGCTGGGTCGTCGACTCGGGGCCCGAGCCGCTGAATACATTTCATGTCCCCTCCAACGGAGCGTCGCGAAGTAAATAAATATGTATATTTCAGGACTTATTTTCATTTGATATACGGTAGGACACTGCCTCTCCTTTGTGCATATGTTCCCATGCATATGTTCATCTAACTGAATAGAAGATGTGTGTTATTGTTGTTATTCTACATAATGGTCGGCAGTACATTGCAGTGTGAAAAGTTAGGAGGCGCCTCACTTGTGTGCTTTTTCTGTTGCTTCCATCTGTCAAGGCCAGTGGAATTTCCAGTTTTTTTGTAGGTATTTCCAATAAAATTGTTACTGTTTTTGTTCTATTATGCTCCTGAGCACCCTTGTTGTTTTCATTGCTATAAGCAGAAAATATCAGATACGTTACAGCACTGAAAAAGCACATTTATTGAAATAACACATTTCTGGCCTCACATTCGTTCTTTAACACACTGATGGCAGTGCGGTCTACACAAGGTACCCGCAGGCACAGGTGCAAATAGGCACTTACACAAACTTCCTCACTGCAGACCTTCAAGCTCAGTTCAGATTTTTGTCTGGTTCTGATTTTATTAGTGAGGTAGTGATTACAGTTTAAATGTGACTGACATTTTCTGCCAGTGTGAAAACACAGAGTGTAAAGGAGAGGACAGAAGCCTTGTGAAACATCACATTTACAGATAAAAGATAATAATAAAAAGATTTGGGTATCATTTGGCAGACTTTTGCTTGCAGTGTGAACGTAGCCTCAGACTCTAGACTCAAACCAGGTGCAACAGACAGACCTGCTCTGAAATATGGATTACACTCAAACAAAGGCACGCACGCACACACACATTGTGGTGCTCTGTAATATTGTATGTAACCTCCTTGTACCACAAGTGTGAGGAGCGAGCGTCAGGTGGAATCTTGGGTCTTGGGTGCGCTCTGGCTGCCACGTCCAACCTCTCCCCGCTCTCCTTGTGCCGCAGTTGTGCAGTGAAAGTGAGGGAAACTTTGTGTGAACTAGGTGTGTTGTTTGTACAGCGCCCAGTGTCGGACTATAGGTTCTGGCTTTCAAATGTGATCTGTCAGCCTTGCCTGATTTTTTTTTTTTTTTCTTATAAGCTGCGGGCTATTACTCTTTCATGGCCTCTTTTTGGGGGGAAGGTTCCTGACCAATTATTTTCAGACAGATGCAGGGATGCAGAATGACTAGAAGCATCAGCTCTTTTTTTTCCGACAATGCCTAAGGTAAGGGGAGAATGGCCAGAGGCTACAGCAGCCCCCGGGGGACACGCAGGGCTTATAAGCCGCGAAACTGACATCTCTCATACATTACTTTGGCTAAATAGACCTTTAAAAAGCTTGACAGTCTGCTGCGTGCTTTTCCCAACCTGCGCATATTTTGCATTTAATGAATCCAAACTCATTTTTTGTATTGACTGCGTATAATCTTGTATATAATCACTGATCCAAGGATGAGTATCAGCGTTCAAAGTTATACCACAGAATCTACAAGTGCTCATATTTCTTTAAATACACCTTATCATACTTTCATGCGGTATAGCTCGTACAAATCGATACCCTCTACACTTTTAGGATGAAATGTGTTTCATCATATCAATCTACCGTAGGTTTCCCTCACCGGCTGGATTTACGCCGTCGGCCGCAGATGAGTTTACAGCTGTCGGTTAAAAGTGAGTTTATGGAAGCAAACAGCTCAGCTTCCCTTTTGCTAATCGCTCCTCGGACACTGACGAGCCTTGCAGGACGCCTCCAGAAATGTTCCTTCAGTCACAGCCCCGCCGGCCGCTCACCTATCAATTCCGTGAGGTCACAATGTTTGAATGCTGTCACCTCCACTTACAGGCACAAAGGCAGCCGACAGGCTCTGATCTCCCCGTAGAACCTCTTCTACCTACCACACACGCCATCCGCGCATTCTGCAGGCTATTCGCTGCAATATCAATAACACAATGATAATCGCAGCAAATATTGTTTTGAGGGTTTCTCTCTGTTATCGGTAAAGGATTTGTCTGCAGGACATGTTTCATTATTACCACAGAATGTCCGAAATGTTTACATGCTGTATGCATGCGATATGGATTACAAAACATTGTCATCATGTCAAAACAAAAATCTACGTGGCTCACATATGTCCAGAGAGTCAGGATCAGACGCCTGAAAATGTCCTCCAGCACTCTGGGCTGAAGTTTTCTCCCAGTGTCTTCCTGAGTGATTTTGATTATATACTCAAGCACAACAGAGACTGCACAAAGAAAAAACAAACACGTATCAGCAATGCTTAAATACATTCAATATCAGAATATTGTGGATGAGTGTATTAATATCCACAAACACCACCAAGCTGAGTCTATTTTCTTGAGAGGTGTCAATATCTGCAGGGATAAAACTCTCTTAATTCTAAAATTCACCTCACAACCAGTGGATGAAGATTGTGGTCATTGCAGAGATATTAAAAAACAATCAAACAAATGCTAGTTCATCCAAACAAAGTGTTATATCACACACAGCCACAGGAAAAATCAAAACTGAAAGACATGGTAAAGCTCTTTGTTGCCCGAAATAATACAATTGTACACAGGGAGAGATGTCACAATGAAATAACAAATAAAGATGACACAGTGTAGCAACAATTAATAGATATTTGACCCAAATGCGGGCCTGAGATCGTGGGTCAAATGTAAACAGATTTATCTTTCGAAGCAGTTTGCTGCCTGAGACTAGATCGATGGATTTAAGGTCAGGCGTATATTTAGGATCACAGTTGTCATTAGGGCTCTCTTAATAATTCAGCGCACCCCGAGGTATACACAGAATGTCACTAGCAAGATGTAAACCCCCCGTTCGACCCCCTAAAATAGGAGGATACCAGTGATAGGTGGGTGAGGGGAAATGAATTTGGCGGTTGTGACATTTGTTTTCAATTGCTGCCAATCAGGGTGGCTATATGCCAGGTTACATCATTTCATTAGGTTAAATCAGCCGGTTGTTTCCTCGCTTTAGAGTAGTAATTATCACCTTCATAGATTTTAGCAATCCAAAATGACCTCCAGTGAGCAGGAGAGAGCATCTCTAATCAATAATGCGGCTCTTTAGAAACGGCCGCAGGGTGTAAGAAGCATTATCATTAGCATCCATATCAGTGCGACAGCTCAGTGATAGAGGACGAATGGCACAACGGTATCAGGGTGATAATCAGCGTAGAAACCAAGATGGTGTACTGCACGGCCATTCAACTTCAATATCAAGGAGGCCAAATATGAAAATCACTGGAATGGACCGAACGGACAACACTAGACCATGTGATACAAATGTTGTTTCTTAATTCTCATTAATGCACCACAACATTTTAGCAATGAAGTATGACCATTGACACATGTGATGATTGAATCTAAATCCAGGCATTTCAGTATCTTGAAATATTAATACCAAATGCACATCAGAACAGTGTGTAACAATATATGTCTCATGTTGCCACTACCTGATATTTCAATATAGAAAAAAAAGTATCATTGCTTAAACTGTGTATTTTCAATCTTTGTCTGTGGAAAAATCAGGATCAATTACAAATAATCACATGGCTTATTTTGCTCCAAATAGCACATTACAAGCAGACCACTTTGCCAACGTTGCCATGTGCCTCACCTGTCATCATGGAAAGAAAAAAATGTCAAATGAAAGAATTAATCAAATGGTCACATTTATCCAGTGATTAACTATTTCTAAATATAACCTGTAAACTGCTGCCAACCAAATGGTGAGTACGTTACTCTGCAGGGTTTATATTGTATGTTTGTGAATGTGATTGTGATGAAGTCGGTCCCCCCACTGCATGTCAGTGCCGTGAAACCATGGTCACATGTGATGAAACAGGTTTTCCAATGTAACCACTGTACTCATAATAGCCCAAATGGAAAATTAAAAGGTGTCTCAGAAAAACAAACGTGAGACAAATGTGTTTTTGTGTGTGTGGATTGGAGTCTTTGTCAATAACAGTGCCAGCATAGGAGGATGTTGGCATAAACTTAACTTAAGCAACGAGCACGAGATTCCATTCCCTGCACTCTTCCAGGATGGCACACTGTAACAGATTGTATTCATAATGTATTTTTTTGTTTTACGGGTCAAACTCAACAATTATTTGGCGTTACTGATGGTGAGCATATGTGCCGCACAATGTTGTGGTAGCTTCTTGTGAGTGATGACACTTCCACCAAGAACTCACTGACGGTTAGCGGACTTAAGTGAAGGGGGTGTATGTACACCGTCACACCAGGGACTGCAGTGCTGAAACCAATCCAGACTGTGTTTTCCCAAGGATAGTTTTTACAGCTTGTGTGACGAGAAGCAAACTTCCTAACAAGGGGTACGTATCCCTTCTCGGGGTAAAAACCATGAATCCTGCATGATCAGGATGTCAGGCTGACACCAGTCAGCCGCTCATGCCCAACTCTTTCTTCCAAAAAGGTGCCAGATTGTTATAGGCGAAAAAAGAAAATACTGGGCAACTTTTGTGTATTACATATGAAATCAAGAGGTGTCTTTCATGCCGGGTGACTCATTTTTTGGTACGTGTGAAATTACAGGCAAGGCGTATCACGATGTAAAACATAACTGAAAACGACTGTGGTTTGTCATCCCGAATATGTGAGCAGACAGGCCGTCATTGAAACGGAGCCCTGGACCACGCTGGGCAGTGTTTGAGTTTCTCACAGTGCAAGCAGAGCCATCAATATTTAGCGCCTCCACCATCCCACAGATAAAAGAGAGTTGGAGGCCAGAGTACAAGGAGACGCCACCTCTCCCTGTGTTGCTAATTATCCCTGTTTGGTATCTGGGCAGCTCCCAGGCATTCTGATTGGATTTACTTGACAAAATAAATAAATGATCGTCATAAAAACATAATGTCACCTTTCTGACCTTTCCCTCATACTGCAGCCATGTCGGCCAAGGCATGGTTAGGAACTTTTGTACTCGTGTTAGATACTTTTTAGTGCTTGTAAGCTCTTTCTGCTGCTGCTGCTGTGTCCAAGCATTGATCGCTTGCTTTTGTGCACATGCGAGGCCTGAACGATGCGACTCCATGGGAATCATTGATTCATTAATTTGAAAATCTAATATTCAAATGTATTCATTATGATTAATTAGAATTTTGTGAGCAATTCTGAATAATAAGGACGACGACTACTAGCAATAATGACACAGCTTGTGCATCTGTGAATGCATATCATACACTGTAAAATAGTGCAGAAACATTTTTCTTTCCTTTTCTGAAAAGTTCCTACACAGTCTTTATTCAGAATATTGACTCTAAATGTACAGAAAGTGAACAAATTCTAGCAAATAACAAATCAAACTGAATTGAAATTTCAATTTTTTATGAATATATCATATGTGGCTTTGTATCCTATTTTTGTCTTCATATTTGCCCCTATTTTTCTTGATGATAATGTAGTTACTCATTAAGTGTTTCTGAAAGTAATGATCATGTGCTATTATCACCTCTCGGTTTGTGCCCTGGTGTGGAACTTTCCATCTTATTCTGTCCTGAATCATGACAGCAGGGATATAGGGTTCTCTCAGGTCGGGGTCACTCGTCTGTCGCAGAAAAATCGAAACCTTGTTGGCGGTAAATGCTTTGATGTGTAACAGATGTTTATGGGTGTTGGTAGAAAATGTACATTCCGTCTTTACTCGTGTAAACACACCATCGGAGGGAGGCGGACACGGTGGCAGCATATTGGCAGGGACTGGAGCAAAACACCTGCAGAATCACAGAGAAGCCGGCAGCCGAATCCAGAGGACGGCCCGCAGAAAGGCGAGCCTTCACCCCGCTCGCCGCGGCCGCTGCATGTCTCTCAGTCTCTGTCTCCAGCTCAGATCAGTTGACTTCATTGTCTCTGTCAGTTTGCGCATTGATGCTTTACCCCCACTTGCTGTCACCCCTCTGTCATGCCCCGACCGATAAAACCAGCGCCAGTGCCAATCTCCTTCTTCGCCTCCGTTGGCTGTTCCTGGACTCTATTCCACCACTAATTAGCTCTTCAGAGAGTTCCCTTCATGGAGGCTGGGGGTTGGATGGTGCGCCGTTGGGGGAGGAAGCGGGCTGGTTGGGGTTGAAGGGGTGGGGCAGGCTAAGGAGAGAAGATGCAGGAGGATCTGCAAAAGAGGCAGAGGAGTGTTGGACGTCGGCGACAGTTGTTGGCTTTTGTAGCGAGACATGTGTGGAGAGCGCAACACTGCTGTGTAAATACATCACCTCTAAAAGACAGCGATATATTGGCGGTTTCCGAGGAGAAGGATATCCTTCGGAGTTGAGGCGAAAGAACGCCAAGGATGAAGGATGAGGATGAAGTTTGTGGACATCCTTGCTCTAAATAAGTTTTGGTTTGATGGAGTAAATACTTTGACTGATTGATATATTGACAGATTTTTAGAAGCAATTACGAACCCGCCAACTGATCCAGCGTTCAGTCAGCAGGGGCAAAGCGCACTGGTTCTCATTAATGTCCTGCCTTTGCTGGTCCGACGTGACCATTGCATGTTCTCAGGTTATTAACATGTCAGCAGGGGTTCTACATGAAAAGACCTCCTGTTTCTTTGTCTTCTGGTGTGTAAATATTGTGCTAGCGGAATATGAAAGTAGTGCAACTATAAGGTACAAAAACATAGGGAAAAAGATCAAGAGTGGGTCTCACATCAAGGAGGACCCTGAGGATGTCTTTGTTGTCAACTTCAGAAGGGGGAAGAGAGGAGCAGAGGAGGAAACTGGCAGAAGGGGGAAAGATGCCAGAGAGAGCTCAAAGGATTCGGTCTGGGCAAGGTGATCGGTATTCCTCGGCAGTCTGCCTTCTGGCTCAGATCAGTGAGAGTAAGCTGGCAGCCAAGCCAGAGGGCATAACAGCACAAACACACCTTCAGCACTACACGGCTAGAGGCACGGCTTTGCAATCTGGAGAGGCGGGAGCTGGAGGAAGAGACAGAGGGAATAGCAGAAGAAAATAAATACGCGGTAATTATCCTCACACCATCAACCACCAACTGCTGACATCTATTGTAAATATGCCATATGTGTGTGCGTGTACATTTCAGCGCAGTGGCTAATAACGCAACACGTTACCTTTCTGTCAGCGCTGTGGATTATTGAGTGGGCCTGGGCCCTGGGCTGTGTTTTGTGGTGGGAAGGAGCTGAGGTCATCAGTCAGGCAGGCTCATCCTCAGGCCAAACACGTCACATCCACTCACGTTACCACCGTGGCACCTAGGCGACGTCCAAATGTGGTCAGGGGTGTGAGACAACCCCACCACTGGAGGGCCTCTTGAGCCTGACGCGCTCGGTGCAGGAGGAACCGACATGGCCCGGCTGATGATGTGTTACAGCTCTGACTAAAGGTCTAAACAGCTACTTGATGGGTGGGCAGAGCCGGGCAGAGCGCTCACACACACACGTGCTAAGAGCTGTGACAGGGACCAGATGTCCTGGCGAAAGCCAGGTGTCCATGTGGACAGCTACATCCAACACACACACGCATACACACACACACACGCACACACACACTCACACACACACAAACAAACACACACCACAAACATGAGCATGCGTGGATGATGGTACACAGCATATGATGTTTTTTTCAAACATCACATCATCACATATTTGTGCCTTCACAAGCAATGTAAAAAAAAATTACGTATCTAAATCTACACACACATATTCACACATACACACATGCACACGCACACGCATACATACATACAGTACATACATACATACATACATACATGCATGCATGCATACATACCGGCACGCACACACACACACACACACACGCACAAACACAGAGTATATGAATAGCTATACAGTTTATGTATGTACTGTATATATGAACATCTTTCATACAGGATGTGTGTGACATGTGTATGTGTGCGTGCGTGTGTTGGCAAATGCGTGCACGGGCGCACGCATATATGTCTGTGTGTGTGTGTGTGTGTACGGTTCTTGACAAACAAATACGAGTTACGTTCGAAAACAGCATTCTGAAACTATGAATTGATGTTTCAGACATTAATTTACGTTTGAAGAAACATTACAAACAGCTCACTAGATAGATAGATAGATAGATAGATAGATAGATAGATAGATAGATAGAGAATACAGCAATGTCTCAAAGAAAATTATTCAGATTCACAAATGAAATATGGATAATGATGGACACAGGGTGAGCAAACGATCGATACAAAAGAATTATTCCACATCAATAACTTTGTACTGACTGTATAGTTTTGTTCCACTATTGATCTGAACCGGGGATTTGAGCCTAACAAAATTGAATCCAAACCAGAAATTTGAATCTCCTCTTAGATTTCCTCTTCTTCTTTTTCAGTCCGATATGATCAGTTATTCAAGCACCTGGGCCTTGAGCTTATGTTTGGGCCGACATGAGGACAAATTGGTCAGAATACATGATTTATATGCTGAACCCAATACTCATTTAATGATGAATAATGTTATCATTATCCCGCATCTTCTCGGTGATATTGCACTTTATCAATATGTCATTGGACCTTCAGTGACGTCTCTGGAGACACTCACCCGCTGGTCTTCAAGGTTCTCAGGTAGAAAGTCAAACAACATTACATGACACGAATCAAATTTCAAATTTACTTATAATGTCAAACAACGTGAACAGATTGTGACTAATTTCCTCGCCGCAGTGGAAAAAGAAAGTTTTTTGGAGTTTGACGGCTGTAAGTGGAATTTTAATAGATTTTCCTTCATTCGCTAACGCTTATTTCTGGCTGCACAAGGTTAACACATTCATATGGTCCACAGACTGAATTAAATAAATAATCTGCAAGAAACAATTAGTAACACATCAATAGTCAGATCAATAGTGATGTTCATAATTATCACTTTTGGGATAGGGGAGATGATCTTTCCTTATTGATGCCCTCTAATTCACAAGTACAACCTCAGGGCCTGTAGAATAAATCAAAATACATCAAGGTAAACCACACTGCCAATTCTTTTATGACAGATGTGAATAAATATTGCCCCATAACTTAAAATATTGAAACCTTAGGTAAACAGATCATTACAGCAATTTCAGTCGTTGGATTTCAGTCTGGACTGTATTTCAATGTTCTTTCATCAGCAAGCGTAGGATACAATACAACACAACATTTGTGATCGCTATCAAAGAAATCTTTTTTGAACTACTTTTCAACTAATCCAACTGCCATCGGATCGGTCATGGCATGGGCCAACAATGATAGCCTCCTCTGCTGCTGGCACACAGTGCTGGTGGAAACTATGCCACTGTTTGCCGAGGAAAGAGGAGGCAGGTGAGTTTGGAGGCAGAGGCAGAAAAAGACTGGTAAGAGTATAGCAGTGAGAGTAAGGACACGAAATGTCGGAACAATGACATTACAAATATAGCGTTAGCTGATATAACGGAGAGAGGAAGGTTCAAGGTTCAAGGGATTTTATATCGCTAGTTGTCCGGCAGATACATAGGAAATCTCCCTGCGGGGCTCTCGCAGAAAGAAAGAAACATAGGTTGGAGGAAAGAAAGGTATGTAAGGGAATATGAACCAAGATAAACACAATGTAGAATAGAATATTTTTAATGAGAGTGTAGATATTGCACCACTGTTGGGAAGGTATTACTTAAAACACATGTCCAGTAGTTATTGTTTCGCCATCAGTCTGACTGTGGCAGGGAAAAAGCTGTTGTAGAGGCAGGCCCTGCGGGTGGTGCAAGCAGCGATTGTGTCTGAGCAAAGCTGGGCCGGACTGAGTGAGTCTCTGATGATTCCCTCTGCTTTTTTCCAACAGTGCTTCTCGCACATTTAGTCCGAGGAAGGACGTTTTGTCCACACGATCCTCTGCAGTCTTTATGACTCTGTGAAGAGCCTTCCTCTCTGCCTGTATGGCGTTGCCATATCAGGAGGTGATACCCAAAGAGAGATGCTCTCTGTCAGTCTCCGAGTAGGCCTGGGTGAGAGGGCCATGTTTCAGACCTGCTTTCCTGAGCGGCCTGATGAAGTAAAGCCATTGTGGAGCTATTCTCATTATGGCCTCCATGTTAGGGGTCCAGCTCAAGTGGGATGTATCGGGCAGTGCAACAAATCTGAAGCTGTCTGTCTTTTCCACCTGAGTGCCGTTGATGTCAAGAGTCCAGTCAGAAGTCCAAGATGTCAGAAGTCCAGTATTATTTCCTTGGTTTTATCAGTGTTGAGAATGAGGCCCTTCTAACCATAGTCAATAATGTACTGTATAGTCGTCCTGTACCCTGACTTGACCTCGTCCTGGATGAGCCGAAAGATGGTGGTGTTATCAGCGTATTTGATGATGAAGGTGTTTTTATGGGTGGAGACACAGTCATTGGTGCACAGGGTGAAGAGTTTAGGGCTGAGGCAGGAGCCCTGTGCTGACCGTGAGCTTAGGTGACACATGTCCTCCCATTCTCACCACATGTAGTCTTTCTGCCTGGAAGTCCAGGATCCAATTGTAGGAGGGAGCTGGGCGCTGAGGTCTGCCAACTTTAGTAGATACGTGGATAGGTAACAATGATACATAGATAAGTAAAGCTACACTGGTGAGGGCAACTAGAAGAGAGGTAAATGGTGTTTCCTCTGGGCGGAAGAAAGAAGGCAAGGAGACTTTGTGGCGGAGTCAGGATGTACAAGAGAGCATCCAAGGGAAGAGGTTGGCAAAGAAGAAGTGCGATGGACAGAGGAGATGAAGTCAGCAGGCAGGAGTACTTTGAGGCTTGAAAAATGGCAAAGGAAGCTCTGGCAAAGGCAAAGGAAGAGGCATACAGCGAGGTATTTGAGAGGCGGGACTGTAAAGAAGGAGAGGGACTTGTACTGGGAGAGATGCAGAGAGAGAAAGCTGGAAAACATGTGCTGCGGGTCAGGGTGATATAAAATGGAGATGGAAACGTGCTTGTAGGTTAACAGTGTGTGCTTAGATGATGGAGGTATTCTTAAGGCCTAATGAATGTCGAGAATGAAATAGAGAGAGGATGACTAGTGGAGGAACAGTTTTGGAACAGGAAACACAGGAAATTAGTAAAACAGAAGTGAGATAAGCAATGAAAAGGAGGAAGGCTGGAAAGGTGGCTGGTCTAGATGACAGCTGTGGAGGAATGAAGATGTCAGAGGTAATATGATGTCTGTAACATCATCTTGTGGGGAGAGGACGCATGCAGGGTGTCACAAGTGCAAATAGGGCTAGGGTGGAATTCACCATGTGTTTCTCTCTGATGCGTAAACTTAAACGCAGGGCAACCGATTAGGGCTGAAAGGGCGGCGAGTAACAGGTATCTGGGCCACTTTGTGTCCAGAATGCGTCACTGAAATACTACGTCTTTGTTCTGCCTAAAGAGGGTGTTAACTCATGACTGCTAAACTGTTGTGTTTACCTGGCAAAGACTGTCACCATCGCAACAACAAAAGAAACAATGTCAACACTCATTAAGTTAGTCATGATAGTAGAGATTTAGTCCTTACATAACATGTAATTATCTAACAGCTGTGCGTAGATCCTCTGTCATAATCAACGTGATCATCCAACGATGAATGGCACATCAAGAGCTCAGATAAACCTCAGTGCGTAATTCAACAAAAAAATAAAGTGTGGCGACACATCGTCTCAGTCTCATCTAACAGCTGTGACATGTGGGATGTAACCTACAACATGATTAACGCTGGCAAGAGTAAGTAGACATTGACTCTACAAGTCCTATTACTGATTATTACCTATCATTCGATATCTCACTGCTGCATTTCATCTCACAATATATAAAGAATGCAGAAATAATCCTTGATCAGCATGCAGACCCTACACCAGAGGGTGAATGGTTTGCTCCTGGATTGTGCCAGGCCATGCCAACAGGTTTATTTGGAGGTGGTTCACAAATGTTCAGCCACACAAAAAAAAATGTAGATTTCAATTTTGTTACATTTAACCTGCCAGAGCCAACAATAAAATCACGAAGCAACACAACACCCACACAGAACCATACACAAATTTGTGTAGGTCCTGCACAATAGAAATAGTTCATGCAGTAATCACATATGTACCTTAATTTCTGCAAGTAGTTGTGACTAAGTCCTGACATCTAACCATATTGTCTACTGTGGAAAGACAAGCAGATACACAAAAACATAGATAGATAGATAGATAGATAGATAGATAGATAGATAGATAGATAGATAGATAGATAGATAGATAGATAGATAGATAGATAGATAGATTGATTCATGGATAGATGGATATATAGATAGATTGATTGATTCATGGATAGATAGATTGATTCATGGGTAGATTGACTGATTCATGGATTGATTGATTCATGGATAGATTGATTCATGGGTAGATTGATTGATTGATTCATGGATTGATTGATTCATGGATAGATAGATAGATAGATAGATAGATAGATAGATAGATAGATAGATAGATAGATAGATAGATAGATAGATAGATAGATAGATAGATAGATAGATAGATAGATAGATAGATAGATAGATGAGTGGGTGTTGAATGCATTGATGGACAGACAGACAGACAGACAGACAGACAGACAGACAGACAGACAGACAGATAGATAGATAGATAGATAGATAGATAGATAGATAGATAGATAGATAGATAGATAGATTTATTGATTGATTCATGGATAGATGGATATTTAGATAGATTGATTGATTCATGGATAGATAGATTGATTCTTGGGTAGATAGATTGATTGATTAATTCATGGATAGATAGATTGATTCATGGGTAGATTGACTGATTCATGGATTGATTGAT
>OMPJ01001134.1:0-10204 GCA_900312935.1 Carapus acus
CCAAGCCGTGACCATATAAGGGTTCCCAAAGAATCCCTCATCAAAACACAAGCCAGCGCGCACAAAAATGCGGCGACACACACTCCAAATAAACTCGCCCACCGACGTCTTTCCTCCCTCGGGGGACCCACTGATCCCGTCCAACAAGAACTCATCAAGAACCACACACACACATACACACACACAGAGAAATCATCTGATGAGCATCAGATAAGAAACAAAACCACCATGAACCATCAAATGAAAACTTACTGAACGTTTTTTTTGTTTTGTTTTTTGTCTAGCCTGACACACACACATCTGTCCCGGTTACCTGGATGACCTGCAGAGGTCTGTAGGTGTCCCCCTCTCCCTCCCGCAAGGTGAAGCCCCAGGGCGCCCCGCCGCGCAGTGTCACACAGATATAGTCCCCGGTGCCCATGCCGCGCTCAAGCCTCCGCCGCTCTGCTCCGCACCTCTCCGCCGCGCTGCTCTCTCGCCTCTCCAGCAGCAAATCCTCAGGAATCGGGGCCGGGCGCGCAGCTGTATTATCCTCCACCCATCACCTCCCTCCTCCTCTCGCGGCACGGCCCGGCCCGGCCCAGCCCGGCGACGTCACGGGCGCTCGGACCCGCCCGCACCGCGACTGGTGCGCGTCTGTGACTCGGCGCACGGGGGTGTCAGAGTGAGTCACGACCTGGACATGTAGGGAGAAAACAGACTCCGCTGCTTAATGTGCAGAGGCGTGATTGTTAAGCACATGTTACGAATTAGAGACAAAAATCCAACAACGTGTTCCGGTTTAGGGTCGAGGCTCAAGTTCCTCTATTATCACTTTCAAAAAAAAAAAAAAAAGAAAACAACAGCCATGACCCTGCATGTTTCTTTCTGTCTTCCTTGTTTTTCTCCGTTACTAATCATCGCTTATGTGCGCTCCCTGCGCGACGAGACTATCGGGCAAACGGGTGAACATCAGTTTCGTGCGCGGGTGTGGGTAGGCCTCCATCCTCCATCCTGGCATTCAAGGAGACGCGGCATGGCCATGATGACGTCGCTGGCTCCGTCGCTATAGCTTTGCCTTCCCCGTCCCCTGCGTGAATGTGATGTCACAACATGATGGAGGCACCTCCTTCTATCCAAACCCAAGTCTTCGCTGCAAGGCCACGGATAGGATCCTGGATCCTGGTCAGGTGTTTTGGATCTACCCTTGATGCCTGAAGGCCCAGTGGACAGACAGGTGGGTGTCTCCCTGTTTACATTAACCTCTGCGAGACAATTGTCCCCAGTAAAACTGTCACCATCCATTCTGACAACAAACCCTGGATCACCAAGGCCTGAGGTAAATCGACGACAGCTTTTTTACTGGACGTCCCTCTCATCCCTCAAACTTAACTCTAACCCCAAGAGGAACCTGCCCCAGGACCTCTAATGTCTTCTGCTCAGTGTCCCTCACCTCCCAAGTGATGAAAGGCTGTGGAAATGGTGGTAAAAAGACATGGCAACGCTCCTGTTTGCAACCGCTCCTCTGCTCTCAGTGCAGTCCAGCGCCATAACTTGGTGCAAAGGCGTAAGGTGAACTCCATCTGGATGACAAACATGTCCTCTAGATTTCAGACTTTCTGACATATCAGGGTCAACAACACCATCTATGGCTTGTTAGTCACATCCCCTGGTCAACGTGGTCTTAGTCTGGCCCTTCATCAGTTCACGAAGCTGGAAACTGGGACCACCACCATAATACAAGGGCAGTGGAGGGGAGACAGTGGACGGACAGATACCAGGGGACCGTCTTCGGGGCCACCTCCAAAGGCTATTCTGAGGTGGTCTAATAGCAGGACATACTGAAGCTGAACTCCCTCCCTGTCAGCAAGGATATCCTGGTGACCTCCTATGATATTGTCGTGGAGAGTGTCCTCATGGACTGCAGGTTCCACCCCCTTACGAGGGATACGTACCGCCTAATTTTGACTTTTTATATGTGTTCACTGAATACATATGTGTGTGATGAATATTAGCTTTATTGGCAAATCGTTTGGCAACTTTTCCCAGTTCAACGTTCATTTGTTTTTATTTTATGTTTCCTGCCCATATGCGTGTGCGTGTGCTGACGTGTTTGGGTTCCCTCTAGTTCAGGCATGCGCAGTCTGCCACAGGACGTAAAGCCATGGAAGGTGAGCCGAGAAAACGGGACTGTAAACAGGAAGTGCTATTGCTTAGATTTCAGAATAAAAGCATTACTATGCCTGCTACACCCTACTGCGTCGCGAAAAGAGCTCGACTATGTAATTGTAATTCGTCTACCACACGCAACAAAAACTTTGAGTCGAGCTGCCTCGCTATGCGTCTATCGTCGATGTTTGCTCGTAGTCGGTAGTTTGGTAGTTTTACACTCAATCCGGAAGTGTAGCGCTGCGTGCTAGCTGCTAAAATGACGTAGCGGCTGGCGGCCTGAGCCCGGTGCCGTGGAGGAGTTTGACGTGGCACTCTGCGCCCTCCGTCAGCTACACGGCAACCCGTTGCCTGCGCTCTACCCAGGTAAACTCCTCTACTCACAGCAACTCTCACCAAATAAAACTTCGAATTTTTAAACCAAATATCTCCGTCTCGCCGACATCTGAATGTGCTGTGAAGATGTTTCCGTTTCGGGGATGGAAAGTTTGCGTAAATGCCGGCGTATGTAGCGATTTTTTAATCCATGTGTAAGCTAATCAACACCTAACGGTGACTGTGTCATGACGGTGTTACGGTAAGACCCGCAGGTTCGTAATGTGGAGGAATATTAGAGCGTTACGGTAGAAATGTGGTCTTTTGTTGGGTAGAGGATGTGAAATCAGAGGCAGGGATGCTCCGCTTTTAGCCGTTCTAGCGGTCTTTGACGTGGCAGTTCGTGGCAAGGCTGTCAATGCTGAAAAGCGAGAGCCACTGATTGTGTTAGACTCCGTATAACTGGCTTTGTTCACTAATGATCGAGAGCGTGTAACGCAGCTGTCATAGCGCTGTAAAAGAAGGCATGAAAATTAACAGAGTTTCATGTATCCAGCTGGTATTGTCGTTGACCCATCTGTGTCGAAGTTCACCGACTTGCCTGTTTTGGGTTGACAGCATTCACAGAAATACAGATTACGGCATTATTGATTTAATCGTTGTGACAATAGAGAAGCGTTCGAATTTGCGTAATGTGCACATTTTACAGGAATTACACGTGCCTATGATGGACCTTAATGTGGGCTTTATTACTCATGTCAGTTACAAAAATGGTTGAGAAAACCAGATGCTATGGCCTAATCACACCATGATCTTGCTGTGGACTTAAATGTGACTAAAACTCCAATGCACACTGTACACTATCACAAAAGATAATGCTATCAACTAAAGGCCGAAGTTATGGCTCAATACGCATGTCAAAGGTTCACTTTGCAGTATTGTTGATGTTGCATTTGAGTATTGGTGTTGATAAAATGGTCCAGTAAACATGGAAAAAAACATTCACATGACGAGAAATGGCAATACCACAAACTATGTTTCACAGGGAGGAAAATTGTGTCTATCTATTGTTCTATATTTGTCTATTGTATGCTTATCTTTAAGAGGAATCCACTTTTGTGTCCATGTTTGTGTTAAGTACAGAAAAAGCTATTTTACTTAAACATGCAAACACTGTTTACCTTTTTCAGCCTTTCAGGATATCACACGTCACTTACCTTGGCATGAAAAGACTCTAGAGTCTTCCTGTCAAAATGAGTCATCCGGGTTACGTCGCTGCGCCCCCATATTCCCAGGCCCAGCCCGGCATGGGGGGCTATCAGCCTGGGTTTGGATCGGGCCCTGCCCAGCCCCTTTATGGACACTATGGGGGACCACCTCAGGCTTTCAGCGCTCCACCACCAGGTAAAGTCCATCTCTGCAACGTGGGACTGGCTCTGTGTCAAAGGGTAGTGTGGAAAGTTGCAACACTTGTTTTGTGTGTGTGCTCTTTTCCTGCAGTTATAAAAGCTCAAAATATTCCTGATTGTACCATATAGGGCCTTATTTCTAAGTGTACACGAGTGTTGTGCACGGGACAAAGTACCACATTATTTAGACTGCATAGGCACTGAAGCATTAATCATGCATCCTCAGGATCACCTGGATATGCGCCTTACCTGATAAACAGGCACTTGCCGTCTGCAGGGTAATACTGTTCCCACCTTTTTCCTGTGTTAAGTTGCTGAGTTAACAACATCTTAAGATAATTTCCATTCCCTGGTATTCTAGAATCACACACTCCCCCACCCTCAGCTCCCTTTACCTCCTCGATGTCGCAGTAGTTTCCTGGTTACATTCGCACCCCGGTTGGACTCCTCCTCTTCATCAATCTCTGGTTTCTTCCCCTTTCAGCTGCCCTTGAGGCCTCTTTTGTTGTGGGTCGGGGCTTCAATCCCAACGTTTCTCAGCGCGATTCATCCCTTTATCAATGTTTGTCGTAGTGGTGGTCTTGTTGCTGTGGTAATACAGCTTTGCAGCAATAGTGAGTCATGATGTTGCAGAGGTGGTCAACAACTTGCTGTGTGCCATCACCCTCTGTGATGTTGCCATCATACCTTTGATTGGCTCCGTTGTGGTGTTCTCTGTCATGCTCCATCTTGTGAAAGTGTATTTTCCCCATGTGTTAGTTTGTTTCAGTGGTAATTTCACTATGAATAGAAATACCAAGAGTATAAATGATAGTTATTTTCCAATACTAACATTTATAAATGATCCTGTACATAATGAGTGATAGTGAGTAATGAGTGATAACTTAACCCTCAGGTGTGATGAAGTCACCGGTTTCCATGGCCCCTGGTATGCCACCACCCCCAACATCCAGTCATTACAACCCACCCGGCCACCAGAACGGTGCCCATCCTCAGAGGTACAGGCTTCAAAGAAGAACAGATATTAGCAACAGACATTGGCTGTGGTGTGCATAAGTAAACGTGATAAGTTTTAAGGACCACCTGAACAATGTAAGTGTTTTGTGTCATTGTGACAGATACCCTGGCCCCCCACCTTCGGTATCTGCTGCGTTCGGTCAACCACCACCTCCTCAGTCTCCTTACAACAGTGTGGCATCACCAGCTCCACCTTCAGCACAGCACCTCACCAATCAGATGAGTGCCATGACTGTGGGCAACTATGGTAAACTTGTGTAATTACCTCTAGCTAATAAAGTATTGTGCCGTATTCCTGTCAGAATATGTCAATGAAATTATTAGATGTAATTTACATCACCTCGACAAGTCCCATTGAATTGATGTGTGTGTATCAGTTGAGGTAATGTGATGAGATAGATTTAATTTATGAAGTCTATTTGTTTCCTGCTTCTCATTTTCAGCGCCCCCCATGCAGACCTCTCCTCCTCCAGCTAGTTCCATGTCCCAGCAGCCTTTTCAGGGTGCTCCTCCTCCATCCATGGGCCAATCGCAGATGCCTCCAAGCCCGATGTCACTCTCCATGCCCCCCCAGATGTCTCCACCACAGTCACCACCCGCAAACCTGGCAATGGCCGGCCCGCCTCCAATGGGGGGCCCGCCAATGGCCGGCTCAGGGAGACCCTTCCCAGGACCTCCTCCTCCAGGAGCTGGAGGATTCCAGCAACCTGGTCCTGGAGGTGTTGCCCCCCCTGGCTACCCTCAACAACCAGGTAATGGTTCTCAGTCAAAGGGAGGTTAAACCTGTGTAGTTATACATTCTGACAGACGCACTGGAGTGGATTAATTCTCAGGAATTCATGCTGATTTCCCATACAGGCCAGTTTGGAGGGCACATGGCTGGACCACCACCTGGCATGCCCGGCGCCTTCCCTGGAGCAGCCGCCCAGATGGCTGGTCCACCTCAGAAGAAACTAGACCCCGACTCTATCCCCAGCACGGTGAGTTGACGGCTAATCCCCCTGGGAATCAGGCAGGGTCACACAACGGCATGCCACGAATGTCATTTCACATCTGGTGACCCGAAACAGAGCGTATTAAGCTCACAAAGGTCACTGAAAAATCAATAGCGGTGCGTCTTATAGATCACCGTTTGGTTGCCAACGGCTGTCCAATTGATAAAGTTAATAGCTTATTTACACAGAAGATCCAACTACCGTTGTTTTGCTGATTCACTTTTTAAACCAACATAACCTTTGAAAAGCTCTGCATGTTTCGTGTAACTCGCTTGTTTCAGACTCAAGTTATTGAGACTGACCAGGAGAGACGAGGAGGACAGGTCTACACCACCAATCTCAGGGGACAGATTCCACCATTGGTCACCACTGATTTCACAGTCGAGGACCAAGGTATCCCACGACAACCACAATGGAGGCAAAATGACATTTTGTGAGTCCTTAAACTGCAGTCCTTATCTTTGTGTTGTCTTCAGGCAATGCCAGTCCCAGGTTCATCCGTTGTACCACCTACACCCTACCGACCACGGCTGACCTGGCAAAACAGTGCCAAGTTCCCCTCGCCGCCATCGTCAAACCGTTTGCCACTTTGCCAAAGAATGAGGTGAGTCAACTACTTCCCATATATCTGAACCCTGCTACCTGCACATCCTGAACAGGTGTCCAGCCAGGATCAGAAGTTCAGATTCAATGTGTGCAAACTTCACCTCTTGTTTGCCTCATCAACATTACTTCTAAATCCAAAAATCGGATCTCCATCTAGGAATTGTGCTTATTTTGGCCTTAGGTCGTACATTGCTAATCAAGTTCTCTCATCATTCATGCCGTTGAATTTCCTACTCAAGGTTTTGTAATTACCCTCTGTATAATTGGGACACGTCATAGTGTTTAATTTCCTATTTTGGCATTTTCTCGCAGAGCCGGCGGGAGCATATTTGCATCTGTTGAATCGTAACACAGCTGTACAATGTAATATTAAACGTATACGCGGGTGATGTAATATTTGTTTTGGATAGAGCAATGTTTTCGGTCTGAGTCAGTCGGAGTGCAGCTCGCGTCCCGCTGTGCTGTGGATGACCTCCTTTGGCTCTTGTGTGGTCCAAGAATCTCGCCTGGGATATTTTCCCCTGCACACTCTGCCTGTCCCAGGCACCAATGGACCTTTTTAGGAAATGTTCGTTTTCTATCTGGCTTTGGACTAATTAGCTAGCGTTGTCTCCACAGGGATCCCAGTAGGGGCAAGGAGGTGCTTGTTACACACGAAATTAAACTTAAATGCCCCCCGTTCCCGGGTTCCATTTCTTTCAGTGCCGGGTAGTCTGGAGCATGTGTATGTCATTACACACTCGAAGGAAAAAACAATGTTGTTGTGATTATTACTGCATCAAGTAAATACTCAGTGAATATTGTGACAGGCTTTTGCCAGCTTGTGTCATCTGGGACAGACTAGCCCATTAGTGATCCAGATTTGCGGCTCTGTTGACATTCCTGTCAAATTTGTGAGAACCAAGCATTTTCATTTTGAAATGTGCCACAGCCCGCAGGGGTCAGGAAATTCTAGCATTGAGACATTTCTCATTGCTCCCCCTCTTCCTAAGAGAGAGACCCTTCTTAACGCTCAACAATGATTTACATCCCAGCATGGATAAATGTTTTATACATGAATCTTTGCCCTGCCTTTGAATATGCATTTTTCTGTGATACTAACTCAACGACAAAAACTACGCGTGAGATGCTTTGGCAACAATTGTCAAACACCTAACCGAGTGTCCGTCCTCCTCCCAGACTCCCCTGTTTGTCGTGAACCACGGTGAGACGGGACCCATCCGCTGCAACCGCTGCAAGGCCTACATGTGTCCCTACATGCAGTTTATCGACGGCGGTCGTCGCTACCAATGCGCTTTCTGCAACTGCGTCAACGAAGGTGAAGCACTGCAAACTTTTGATCAAAGCAGCCATCAAGAAAAAGATGAATTCATTTGCACACACAAGCAGCGACCTACAAAATCAGTCAACAACAACAGCTCCAGTTAAATTGTTATTGTTTTCTGTCCTACCACAGTGCCGGTTTTCTATTTCCAACACCTTGACCACATGGGACGGAGAGTGGACTTCTACGAGAGACCCGAGTTGTCCCTGGGAGCCTACGAGTTTGCTGCCACCCTGGATTACTGCAAGGTACTGGGACAAGATATAGAAGAGCTTCGATTCGGTCATGAAAAGATGCAACAAACAAATGGATTGAATTGGCCAGCGTGTTCAGAGTTGGGGGGATACTTCCCCTAGCTGAGACATGGGCAATAGAGATGGCAGAGACACATGTTGGTGGCACCAGTAACATAGAAATAAAAGCTGGCACAGCTCTGAGTCACTCCTGTGGCCTACTTCTGCTGTTTATTGGGATTTATAAACAAGCCGTGCAGGCCAATTATTAATGAAAAGCCCATGAGGTGAGCTCCGTGTTGCTGGTTACTGTGGAAACATAACATCGTCCCACTGGCACCGCCCCATCCATCTTTGCTGCCCTGCTTTGGAATGAAACCCTCTGCGATCAGTTTATGTTGCGTGTGTGTAAGAATTCCACAGACAGAAAGGTGGAAAGTGCAAAGCCTCACTGATGCTATCTCTCTCACAGAACAACAAGCCTCCCAACCCGCCGGCCTACATCTTCATGATCGACGTGTCCTACAACAACATCAAAAGTGGCCTGGTCAAACTGATTTGCGACGAGTTGAAAACTCTGCTGGAGGAGCTTCCCAGGTACAACGGCACAATTTATGCATAACAAAAAAGCAAAACCTTTGTCTCACCATAAAAGGAGTTCCCTCCTCGCAAAAGCTGGCAGAGGCGAGTAAACAGCCAGCAGTGCGATAAGTTGTCCCTGGGTTGAAACTTTGCAGGAGGCGTCTTTGAGCGAAGGGACGGGAAGCCCAAGCTGCCAGAAAGGGAAAATATTATTGAGCAGACCTCGCACCCTCCAAAACAAACGCATCCAAAACAAACCAAACAGACTCACCACGCCGAAGCCAAAAGCCTGGCTCGGTCTGAGTCTGTGAGTGGAGTGATTTACTTCACCTGGGCATCCTTAAAATAACTTTGTTATTTTCTGGTTGCTGCCTTCATACTTTCCTGCCGCTATTACGTCACTTTCCAAACACACTCCAGATAAGGCCGCTTTTCGCACGCGGCCGACTCTTCCTTGCTTTTTTTTCTCCCCCCACGTGGTGTAATTGCAAACAGCTTTGACCTCGGCATGTTTACGTCACAGCGGCGACGATGCCATATCTATCAAGCGCCGGCTTTTGAGAAAACTTCAATGCCGAGTCCTCCCCGCCGCAGTATTTTCTGCATCATCACTTGTGCTTTTCATCGCCCTCGCCTCGAGGAGGACAAGTCAGCGTAACTCATCAACTCCCCCGCGTTTCCATCCGTATCTGTGCCTGTGAGTTATACTCGGGGAGGATCCTTGCTTTGGGGTCACAGATGTTACACTTTCCCTCTGCCCGTGTGCCTGATTTAGGAAGAGAGGAGAACAGAGCACAGTTGGCAGGGTCTGCAGAGAATGCTTTTGAAACGATACGGCTGTAATGTCGTGCGGGGGGTTGGAGTTGACGTATGGACTCCATCCGACCTCGCTACTGCTCTCAAAACAGACAAATCGAATCTGTCCTGGGAACAATCAGGCCTTTTCATCTCTGGATTTGTTCAGACAGCGGAGGTGACATATTAATCCTTAGACAGAGCTGGACTTTGATTCTCGATTTTTGCCTCTTTGTAATGTTCACGGTTGACCACATCCTTGAGCGGCTCTCGACCCGTGTTGCTAATGGATAGTTGTCGCTGGAAGTGAAGCAGCCCACATTTCGGCAAGGTTTCTCCACTTTGTTTACTTTTCTACTGGGCAAGATCCAAGTTTAGACTGTTTCTAAAAGTCAGATGCGTTGCCTTAATAATTCAGAGCAAGAGGAAGTTTGTAGTGAAAATACACAAAAAGGTCCCGGCGGCCGACGTGGATTGGGACTGCGGCCAGGTCTGAAAATACTCCCGGACCATAACACTGCCCAATATTACCTCTGAATGTGAATAAATCTGATTTAATGACGTTCTTATCTGCTCTCTCTGCTCTGCCAGGGAGGAGGGGGCGGAGAGCTCGGCCATAAAAGTTGGATTCGTCACCTACAACAAGGTGCTGCACTTCTACAACGTGAAGAGCGCCTTGGCCCAGCCGCAGATGCTGGTGGTCTCCGACACGGCCGAGATGTTCGTCCCGCTGCTCGACGGCTTCCTCGTCAACTACCAGGACTCCAGGGCTGTCATCTA
>OMPJ01001151.1:1747-13167 GCA_900312935.1 Carapus acus
GGGGGGCAGCGTCGTAAGACACACCACAGCTTCATTTCATAAGGCAATAAACTCTCTTTATTTCTCAACAGACACACGGGACAAATCTAATAACGCAGTAAACAAAACAATAACAGCACTCTGAGAAAGTGACCAATAAACAATATTGGCTTGGATTCCCCCCCTTTGCAATGCTACCAGACACTGAATAAACATATCAACAAAAACTGTATGGTAATCATGGTGCATTCAGGGGGCAACAAGAAACTCACCAAGATTGTACCACATATCTCGGATCTTAAAACCAACAGTCATCCGCATGTCTCCATATCTGGGCAAAACAAACAAACAAACAAACAAAAAAAAAGCAGTGTTAAATCAAATTTGCTTTATTGTAATTGGCTTTGTTATGGGTTTTGAGTAAAGCGGGTTCACTTGTTCAGGATCTTGTTCCGCTTCTCTTGAGAGAAGGATTCCAGCTGCAGAGCCTTGTGTGTGAGGAATGCCACCGTCAAATGGAAGTAGTTATTCCACAGCTGCAGAGCCAGAGTGTTCAAATATTAATAGCATAATTACCTTCACACAACACCAGCTTTTGATTTTCTCCTTAATAGGAAACTCTGAGGATTTAGTGTGGGGGTGGTGGAGAGAGGTGGCAAGGCAAACCTGGAGCTCGAAATGCGCCTGGTCCAAGAAGTACATGTTGAGAACGTCGGAGTACTGGTTGATGGCCCTGAGGAAAACCTGCATCTGCACCAGGTTCATGATCATCCAGTCAGTGGGGAAGACGTTCCCCATCAGGTCTTTAAACATGATGAACGTCTCCATGAGGAAGTCCTGAGGGCAACGACAAATGTGAGCGCTTTACTGCCTCTGGGTGCATATTGTCAGGTAAAGAATACATTAAGCCAAACCCGTAACCGAGCGCGAGTAAAATAAGGAGAGGTGCTTTGACAGGTCAGGCCCGTCTAATGTTCCCACAGCTTAATGCAAGAGCCTGCGACATCCTCATCGCGCCGGCCCACTCCATCGCACCAAATGCCTACAATCAATATTCTCTTAAGGAGCAGTAAGTGGCTTGGCTCCTTTAATGTCCCTTATTGATGAGATGTTTCAGGACAAGACGTAGCCGACAGGGGCGGAAACCCCGGACACTTACGATGATGTCCTGTCTGGTCTTGAAGGTGCTGATGTAGTGGGCGTAATGCGTGTCATCCATTTGCTTCAGGATGGCCGTCATGCAGGCGAGATAGTGGCCCTGCCGTGCACAAATAGCAAAACATTAAGAAGCTCTGCCTTTCAAAGGCAGGACAGGTGCTTTGTACTGTGCAAACAATTGTGCGCATTCACCGCCTGTAATGAAACCTGACAATTAGTCGAGTCAAACCTAAACTGCATCAAACATTGCCCCTTGTGGTGGCTGCGGCAACTGCAACAATCTCCCCCAGATTTGAGATAGTACACAAAGCGACGGTAGTCAAAAGGAAAATAAAGGTTGCGGAGCAAGCCATCAAAATAGTCAGGGAAAGCCAATTCCTGGTCAGCAGGCTGTATCGGAGGCATGACATGGGAAGGAAAAAAAACGATGAGGTGGAGCAGATAGAGACAGGGCCAAAATGTGTTTTCACTCAGGGGTGAAAACAAAATTACGGCTCCAGGATTTCTTCCGCCTCTCTGCATGGGACATTGGCCAGTGTCGGACACAGAAATGTCAGACATTCGTTCCGTGCATGCTCACTTGATGCACGGAGAGGGAGCGCGGCTCTTTTATGGTTTTTATACCGCCTGAGAGAAACAACTCCTCAAACCTCCCACATTATTCCCTAAAAACACAGAATTTGATGACATCAGTGTCTCCTTCCAGCGCGAATGTTTCATCATCTGTTTCATCATGTGTTTCATCAGCACAACGCACACAGGAGAAAATGTAACGGGAGAATCTATTATTAAGGTCTTTAAAAGATTCCATCATTGTAATTCCACACATGTCTCTCCATGTGTCCGTCGTCCTGCCTCCCTCTCCTTTTTCAGCACTGGCAAGTAATTGAATTGTCCACTCTGATTTTTGGAAAGTTTACCCTCTTTTCACATGATTCACTGTGACGCTAGACTGTAAATGAAGGCAAACATGCCGCCTCGTTCCGGTCGTCGGGTACGGTTCAACATTATTGATACCATCAGTCTGAGAAATTAGATCTAACATCATCGCTCAGGCAGACGACGGAGCCGTGGCGCAACTGCCGAGTGGACCGTAAAGCTGCGAGACATTGGAAAAATCACTGAGTACAGACTGCAGCTTGTCAAGTGTCAGGAGTGCATTTCACATGTCAGGGCGTGACTTACGATGAGGGGGGAGGATCGGTCCATGCTGATCACGGTGCGGTTGACTCGGCGGAGGAGACGCTCCATTATCAGTTGTACGTGACCTCTGGTCAGACCCTGTGGAGACAACGAGACAGAGGCGATTAGCGTCCAAGTCAGCCCTACAGGCAGGGAGGACGATGTGACAGCTTTGAGCTCCTCAGTGCTCTGTGTGTGTGTGCGCGTAAAGGCCACTTTGCACCTCATGTGAACTTTACCATTTGGTGTTACTCTGAGAACGAATCATTTTCCCCTCAACTATGCCTTCAAATTCTCTGTGTAATCATCTGAAGGCACATCAGCTCACACTTTGACGCGAGAGGGAAATATTTCTGCTGCTCTCCTGACTATGAGTGATGCATCCCACACCCGCTGGCGCCCTTTGGTTCCCTCACCACGTCTTTACGGTCCAGATTGTCCAACACGGTGCTGAGCAGCTGGACGCAGGCCTCGTGGTCGGGCTTGCAAGAGTGATCGTCCAGCTGTCCGCTCAGCTGGTCGGTGAGCAGCGGCAGGAGGACGTCTCGGCAATCTGCGGCCAAAAGAGGGGTGACAAAACGGAGAGGCATGGTGTTTTTTTTGCCGCGCTCGTGGTAAACGCTGCCGGCTGAGCTGTGGTTGCGTGTAGGTGTTAAGTCGAGCACAGGGTTGTTTTCCCTCCTTTACTTTCTTTTGTGTGAAATGTCATTATGCAACCATTTCAGCCTGGAGGACTCCTACCTGGCTGTCTGAAAAGGTCACTCTCAACCATTTTACACATGCAGCCCAGCTTCTGGCGCACGAGCTGCGAGTCGGGGATGCTCTCAATGAACTTTGTTAGGAGAACACTGCCAAAGAAAGAAAACCTCACACATCTCAAGTACAGTAATTACTGTTAAGTACAGAGGAGCACGCTGACATTACCACAGCTGGAGCAGAGACGAACGTTTCGGTGTGCTCATTAGTAAACAACATGGTTTGTTTGTTGTATGCAACAAGAGGGAGATTACCTGAGCTCCACTGAATCAAACACAGTCTGGATGTCATTAATGATGCTGGGGAGATATTTCAATATGGCTCCCTACAAAAGAACAGCGGCAGGTTTGTTCGATTTTTTTTTTCTATTAGCACATTAAAAAAAACATTTTTGTAAACAAGGCAACTGGCCAGGATTTCATCAGCATTGTGCACACAGAGAAACAAGTAGGAATAAATTTGCCTTAATCTCGAAATAATTCTTGTTTTTTCTGACTTCTGTAACACGTGTGTCAGTGAGACGACAAAACTTAAATTAAAAAGAGCTCCTATGTTTTAAATGTAACACCTTCACAGTCTGATGAGCAGCAATACCTGCGCTCAGTACCATTTCAGCTACAAATATTACTCCTGACATATTCTGCAGGTTTTTCTGTAGGCTGATGCTCAAAGGATCAACAGAATTGTATCGTAACTATGAAATTTATGACATATCTGAGAAACTGATGAAACTTTGCCGTTTTTCACCATTACAGGCCCTGCAAAACAAATCCACCATACCTTTGCAAGGACATTAAGATGAGAGCGAATGTGTGTAGAAAAGGTCAAAACCCTCCATCATGGCACATAAACACACCTTTATCTTAACTCCCTCATCCAGCGGCCTGTCCATGAGCGTGTTGAAAGAGAGGAACAGAGTTCGGATGGAGTTGAAGAACGCGTCGCCGTCCTCACTGTTACCATAGAACCTGCAGACATCATCAAGGATAAGGATCAAGATAATTAATCCAAACCTCCTGATGTCAAAAAGATGCTCGTTTGTCGGCTTCGCTACCTTAAATAGAGGACACGGGATTGCACAATGAACCTGAACAGGTACTTGAGGGCTTTGAGCGCCGCATAAAGCCGCTCAGTCAGGAGAGGCTCCTCGGCATGGCCGACATAGTAGTTGAGAACCCTGGTTAGCTTCCTGAGAAAGTGAATGAGTCAGACATGAAGGGCTGCTCAGGGCTGCGCGTGGGTGGCCAGGGATCAAAAATCAGCACCACCACTAAAAATACAGAAACAGCCCAGAGAGGTGTCGACGGTATCAAAGGTGCAGGATGCGAGGGAACGGGGACTCACATGTAGGCCAACGTGGCACTGAAGTGCTTGTTGATGTAGGTCTCAAGGACAGGATTAAAGTGTTGGAACTTGATGTCACCAATCAGCGTGATTATAAATACCTGGTTAGGAAAAAAAGGAGGGAGCAATATCAGAGGGAGACCCAGTGTTTTCGCGATGATTCATCCACCGACTCTATAATATACGGATATATACACAGCAATGAATGCCAAATGTTACGACTGCTTGTGACTGTTTCCAGGCCTCGGGGCTGCAAACTGCCACGGCCGTAGATCAGGTGCGACTCCCTCTGGACTAACCAAAGCGTTGAAGACGAGGGTGTCGTAAGTGTCCTTCTCTGAAGTCTCCATCATGATGTTGAAAAGGGCGTCAAGAGTGTCCTGTAGGAACTTGATGGATAAAAGAGGGACATTTCTGTGTCAGAACAGGATCGCATAAGATGTTTTGTTTCAAATTGGTCGAGACTCACTTTGACGATCTCGCTTCCCTCAACCGCCATAAGCCTTTGGAGAATCTGATCCAGGTCTTCTGGGTTGGACCTCCAGTTCAGGAGGCCGAGGAGATCCACTGCAAAAAGCACGAAATAGCATGATTCTCAGGTGGAGGAAAACATTGCGGAGGCAAAACAAAGCTACGGCGAGAAAAACCTTGACAGGCCCACGTCATTCAACACATCAGCAAAATATCTGCAGTATCAACTAAATTAAATTCAAAGTAATGCGAGAGGCGGAACAGGATGGCTGCACAGCACTGCTGCAAAGCCTTCCTTATCTGGTTCATTCTCAAACAGATGACATGACGAGGCATCTTCCTACGCTCTGAAGAGCAAGATTAGGAATGCGAGGAGAAAACAAGGTGGAGGTGGCGTATGGCAATACCGTTCTGCGTGAGTTTTGTGGAGCAGGTGAGCGTCGCTATCTGGAAGCTGTCTTTAGTCACAGGAATCACCCCTGAATGGTGGAACTGCTTTCCCGTCTGCCGCTGCTTTTCGTCCACCTCGGCCCAGGTCCCTGGCAAGGTGAGATAAACCTTTGCATCCTCTGCCTTTTTGACGTCAACCTGGGAAATTCATAAAAGAGCAAAGGCTCTATGAGACATATTGATCGACAGAGGGAGAGATCTAATTTCATTTTTATTGACTTGAGCTGAGATTCAGGCATCGCCCCGTGTCAGCTATTCTAAACACAGGGTTTTTTTTGGTAATTAGATAAAAGTAATAAATGGTGTGCCGCATGTTTTCTGAGATAAAGCTCTCACAATAAATCCAAAATATACCTTATAGACAATGAGGTCGTGCCTGCCGTCCCTGAGCGTGGTCCCGTCTCCCCTCATGAGGCGCACGAAGGCCATGCCGAAAGGCTTCTCTGACTTGTCCCTGGCTGAAGGGTACAAGCGCAAATGTCACACATCAGCGTCCACGACATCAACGACAGCAGCAGCAGTTCTGTTTACCACTCTGGACACTTACAGTCATGGGATGATCGGTGTCTGAACATCACCCTCAGGTGACAGCGGCACACGTCCTCGATAGGAATCGTCACCTTGAGGGGACGGAGGAGGCAAAGAGGCACTGTGTGAGTGCGGGGTTAGGACAGAATCCTCTCTGGTCAGGTGTTTGTGTGAGCCGCGTGTTCAGGAGGCGACGGCAACAAATATGTTTTCCTAGAAGGGGCTCAAAGTGAGTTGCTAGGTGGACGCAGGCTCACCTTCACCGTTTCGTTCCAGCATGGCTGCTTCACTTGGTAGTAGATGACCGACTTGTACTCTGAAACGCCATCATACCCGGCCCCGGGAAATATGGCTTTCTACAACACAGCGCGAGGGAAGGCAATTCAAACATCAATTTATTCCAGCGAACTTTGACCTTACATGAAGATTTGCAGCCGGCTGGCAAGCAGTAGCTCACTTTGTCATGTCAAGCTGTCACGGAAAAGCTGCATGAATAATTAAATCCGCTTGTCACCGTACCTCCATGGCGTTGCCTTCATCATCATGCACGCTCACTATGACCTCTACATTTTTTGGCGTCTTCTTTTTTCCGCGGTCAAACTCTCCCTGCAGCAAGGTGATGTAGATGTCGTTCCTAACATTTCCTGCAGGCAGAATCAGGAGAGCATGTGTTGAAAATGCAAGAACAGAGCTGATTTTGCCGGACATTAAAACAATCGTGCACGCTGTGACTCCCGACAGAGTCTGGGCACCTGGAAGGATGATTTCTGGGAAGCCCATTTTTCTGACGATGGCTGTGGTGCGATCCACAAAGTGCGGGTAGTCTTTCCGGACTTGGGCGAGATCCCCAGGGAGGAGTTTAAGTGTCACGAACAAACCTGCCAGCAGGCATGTTAGGAAATTAAATGAGCCACAAGCCCGAGGAGGCCGTCTACACACACACACTTCGCAGATGTTTGTAATACAACATTACGAGCAACCCTTCAAGCTTTACCCTGGCCTTTGTGGTTGACCTCCCGCGTGGCTATGACTTTGTTGAAGACGGCGCTGAGCGGCTCGTTCTCGCCTATGACTCGCGACGGGATGAGGGGGGACATGATGAGCTGCCTCTGACGGATGTACGTTTCCATGGCTATCCTGAGAGACGAGGAGAGAAAGAGGGATCAGCTGGCAGCATCGCTCGCAGGTGACAAACAAATGGAGGAACGACAGGCAAAGGCGACGTGATGTGTTTCTCCATCTGCCGAAAGGATTGAGATGCAAACGCACAATGGAGTGTGCGACGAACACTGAGTAACGTAAATAGATCATCGCAACTCCACGATAAAACCTGTCAGGTATATTTCTAGGAGTACTTTTAAACAGATGAAAGAGTCTTGCTATTAAAAAATTATCAAAGCTCCTCCGCAAAGTTTCTTCGTGGGAGTGAACAAACCCATATGTGTGGCACAGACAGAGGGAAGCAAAAGAGAGTGAGAGATAGAGAGAGAGGGCAGCAGCAGGAGAATGGCAGAAACACAGGGAATGATAGAGAGGCACAAGAAAAGAGAGATACCTACAAATGAAGAACAACAGAGGAAGGGAAAGAGGGATGGGTGAGGAATATAAATTGAGTCGGAGAGAAGAGGCAGTGACAGGGAAATGTAGCAGGATACACGATAGGAGAAAGGGGTGAGACGTACATGCAGAGAGAGATGGATGATGGCGGGACAGAGGGAGAGACTGATGGGGAGAGACGAGATGCGCAGACAGAGAAAAATAGACAAAAGGAGAAGGATGACAAACACCAGGCAGAAATTCCAATTCGAAGACAGTGAGAAAGGAGTGACACACGCAGAGACAGACGCATAGATGAGAGAGTCAGACAGATGGACAGAGGAGTTTTTGTAGACACGGCAGCTGACTAGGATCTCTGCCATTTATTGGAGATCGGAACAAGACGCATCCAGGAAACTTCTCCTCAGACCTCCACAACTCAGAGGGCTTAATGGAGAGCCATTCTGAGTGAGAGGCGAGGATGCCAAAATCTGGAGTGGAGCACAGCCGAACAGACACAAGAGGATTTATGCATTGCAGGTTAGCAGAAAGTGGGGAGAAAATCAATATTCAATATTTAAAATTACTTCAGAGGTAATTCTGGTTGAGGTCCATCAACATCATCGGTCTAACAGAAATACTTCTGTCCTGCTCAAGGAATAATTAAAAACTTTGAACATATATGGTTAGATCTGAGTTTGGATGTCAACAATTGCACCGAGGCCCAAGTAGAAGTCCCATCTTGGTTAGTTCTAGAGGACGTTTTGCTCCTCAACCCAGAAGCTTTGTCAGTGCTGTTGCAAAAGCACAGGATCTGAAACATTTATTTATCATTTGGAGAGGACGCTCTAGATAGCATCTGGGTTCCATGTAATTTGATGTCCAGTCGCTATGATTCAGATTCTACTTCTATACCGCAACTGCGGAGACTGAAAAGCTCCACAGATAATCTCTGCGCAGTATTTCAAAAACTCGTGCTGACAGCAGCCTGAGGTGCCGTGATTCCTCCGCCCCTGCACCCTGACGTCAACAACACCTCATAGCAGTAGCTCTTCTGCACATGTCCTTGAAAAGGATCACGGGGAATGTTGGCCGACGTCCTGCGTGTAGACAGATGGGAAAACAGCAGCAACCCGGTTCTCCTCCATTCTCCACACACGATTGTCTAACTGAGCCTGCTAACTGCACGCGAGGTATGACAACATCTGAGGACTCACTGTTGAAATGGGATGAAGTGCTGCTTGTCCTCGTCGTCGGTTTTGCCGTGGGCAATATCTGTCACGTCCATCACTGCAATGAAAAAGATGTAGAGAGCGTTACGGCAAGACAGCGTGCCGCCGGTTCCGATAAGCTCATTTGCCAGATGCAATGCAGCAGCAAGGCCCATGCCAAAGCCACGGAAAAAGAAGTCTCCCCTTAATTTAATATCTCCGAAATTACATTTTCTCCCTGTCACTGTGCTTTCTGCTTTGGGGAGACGAGGCGAGGCGGTCACTCGGACTCACTCACCTGTTGCTGAGTGCAGCCGGACAGGCTGGACAGCAAGACAAATTGGAGGTTCTTGATCTTTGCGCGGTGATGCTGAATGGTGCATTCCGCCTGGGCTCTTTCCCTAAAGTGATTTGTTCTTTCCTGGCTAAGAATAATGTGACCTCTCAATTGAGCATTCTTTCTGACTCCGGTTTCAGCTCATTTGCTGAGGCGTCAAAGGAAACCATTCCTCATCAAATCCACCCATCATCTCGCCAAAAACACATAGGAAGTCATAAAACCCAATTTCCGAATCACTCCTCTTGCCAGGGCAGGGTAAAACTTCTCTACCCTAACTAACCCTCACTCTAACTCTGCGGTCGGTTCACATGTGTTGCCACCTCACCAGGCGGGTGTGTTACTCGTTTGTAAGCCTGGACGATCCTCTTGCACAAACTGAAACAGTCGTACGAAGCTGTTAGTTTGTGATTACTGCATCTCACCAGCCACGCCGAAGGGTCTCCTCAGCCCACCGGTGTGCTTCTTGCCCTCCTTGAGCTCCATGCTGCCAACTCTGATGATCTGGCACACCAGGAAGAGGCGCTGTCTCATCAGGTCTCCGCTGCTTAGATCCTGCATGAAAATACAGACAATAAAATTGACAACGACGACAACTAGAGTAATAATGTAATAAGTTTCATTGCTGTATTCACTTGTTAAAATAACATGGAGATCCCTGATAAATTTGTAATTCACTCTGCGGTTAAGCATATGATTATGTGAACAAGGAGGGTGTGTGATCGCTATAGCCTGAAGAAGCTGGATGACAGGTGGCGGAGGGGGAGGAGATGAGAAGAAAGCCAGTCAAAGCTCGATTTCTCACCCTCTGGGCACTTTCGTAGCCATTTATTCTTCCTGACGGCTCTCTGAGTAAGAGAAGAGTCTTGACCTTTGAGGCCTCTCAGGGAGGCACATTTAACAGCGTAACTTCACCATTTCGCCTCACCAAATCCGGTTTCCTGACTCTCTGAACCACTACCTCTTGCCTTCGTGTTTGCAAAGATGGCTCTTGGCAGACAGCTTTTCCACAGATTTGGGAGCCGGAAAGAAATTGGGAAAACAATGGAGGGAAATGCGAGTGGCAGGCTTGGGGACTGATTTACCGTGAAGAGTGCAGGCAGGTTGTTGAGCTTCTCAATTTCTTTGGGCATGCCCATACTGTCCCACCGCACCAAGAAGTTCTCACTGGCAAAAAGAATGAAAGTTTAAAATGAACATTACATTAATCGGACGGGAAACTACACAAATAAACACAACAAACATTGCACTGCCCAGATGGCTTTCAAGGAAGGTTTACAATGTCTGGATATTTTTAGTGGAAGAACAGGTTGTGACAACACATTCATCCCAAAAAAATCAGCTCGACTGAGGGATGACAGAGGCATCCTTTTCATAAATAAACACGCCGTTCCATTTATATCACTTCCTCTCTCAGCAGTCAAAACAATACAGCTGCTGTGTGCATCATCTTTGTCAGCGTCTGAGGAGCTCCGCGGTTGGGATAAGTGGCCTTCCACATTACGACAATTAATCCAGACCGGTGATGAGGCAGCAGTGTCACAGCTGCGCAGTTATGTGAGAATAATGCACGCACGTCAGAGGGTGTGTAGCACTTATCACGGCCACAGAATTGTGAGCGGTAGGATCTATGCTGCGCTGTGCAAATAATGTGTTTAAACTCCACAGCCAATATGTCTGCCGTGTTTCCAGCAGTGTGGACGCCAGAGGGTCGAAAGAGTACGTGGTAAACCTCTGGACATCAATGGACGTTTATGCAACGGTGTGCTTTTCCCACCTGAAACTGTGAAGTGGTGCTTGTTATTCTCTAACCCAGTGGTTCTCAAATGGGGGTACGCGTACCCCTGGGGGTACGTGGAGGCACTGCAGGGGTACGTGAAGCTTTTCAAAATATCTTTAAAAAATCTTTAAAGTGCAATCTTCTTTTTTTTGATCCTAAAAGAGGTAACGTTTATTTTTTTTTGTGAGCAAATCTTTATTTATTACGTTAATTTATTTTGTAAACAAAATATAATTTATTTATAATTAAGTTATACTGTAGATTTATTTCTGTGAACACATTTTAGTTCTTTATGTATATATTTAATTTGTAACATTACAGAGACCAATTTAAATTAGCAGCGTTTTGCATATTTCAGTTTTGACTTTCAGGTTCACTGATATAAGTTGTCAGGGGGTACTTGACAACTAAAAATATATTTTTAAGGGGGTACATCACTGAAAAAAGTTTGAGAACCACTGAACTAGAGTATATTTATAGATCTGGTCTGAGTCTTTGTCTCCTGCTCCCGTCTGACTCTTTTCGTCCCTCACCGCTCCTTGTACAGCTCCTCCAGCCTGTTGTCGCTCATGCGTCCGTCGGCGCCGTCCAGCACGGCCGTTTTGGGCGGAGCTCCGTCCAGGAAGTGATGCGGCAGCATGAGGGCGTCGCTCTCCACCGACACGGAGCTCTGGCGGGAGGAGGACCT
>OMPJ01001152.1:1377-12135 GCA_900312935.1 Carapus acus
CATTATACGAAAATAATGACCGCTCTTGTGACCAATAACGGGCAATCAGAACCGAGCATTCACACAAGCCGTGTAATAAACGAAAATAATGACCGCTCACGTGACCAATAACGGCAAATCAGAACCGAGCATTCACACAAACCGTGTAATAAACGAAGATAATGACCGCTCACGTGACCAATAACAGCCAATCAGAACCGAGCATTCACACAAGCTATGTAATAAGTGTTTTTATGTCCTCTTTGTTTTGCAATACAATAGTTTTGCCGCAGACCAACACCAAGTAGGACCAAATTCCTTGCATGTCAAAACACATCTGGCGAAAAACAATGAACTGGAATTTACTGAGAATAAACTGTTGTACATGCATATGTGTGAGTCTGTGTGTTATCAAAAAGTGGTAGGTAAAAATGACAGGTTTGGTGCTTCAGCTGAAGGAGATACAGCCTGCGGAGCCAATGCTTTAAGATGACCTCTCAGACAGGCTAAGTGCCACTGGAGTCCGGCCAGGCTTATGCAGGATCCAGGCAGATGGTTGTGCCAGTCAGACATAACACACACACACACACAAACACAGGCAGAGGACACGTAGGCATGCTCTTTGAGCTGAGGCGGAGGGACTGAGGCAACCTGTGGTGTCGCCACCTGTTTCACCAGGCCGCATAATTACACTCCATCAGGAAATCTCCCCCAACTATATCCACCGTTGCCGTGACTCACTTACCCAGGATCCCTCAGGCCGCATTCAGCCACAACGTTAGTAATGAAGAGCTAAAAGGAATGTGGAGAAAGTGAGCTCTATTTTCCTATAAGTCCTCTCTCTCTACCCTCGTGCCTTACACTCTCCATCCTTCCTTGCCACATACAGTAAACCTCTACCTTCTCTGTGTGTGTGTTTGCCTGTGTGTGTATGGGTCTGAGACGCGAATGGATGCAAATTGAAATGCAAACGACTCTCCAATATTCATGTGGTGCGATGTAACATTTATATTTTAGCGGGAAGACTTTAAGCAAGTGAGTCACATCAAGCTTTGCAGTGATTCATTCTGTCTCAGTGACTCACACACTCACATACTAGTACAAGCACGCCATCACAGACATATACAGTATTTTCACTCCCATCTTGCTGTGAAAGCAGTCAGTCTGTATGCTGTCATTTCTGCTCACCTTTCCAGGGTAAATGGTTAAGTTGGGGACAGGGGTGCTGGCTTAACATTTACTTATTTCTTTGGCGATATCAAACACAAAGATGGAGAAGATGAGAAACACAGAAGAAAAAGACAGAACTCCATCTGTACTTCGCAGGCACATGGATTTCACCTTGATAACCATTCATGAACGCCTCCTTGTCTCCCTATTTTGTTTAATTCATGAAAATTAATTACCCATACATACACCTGCATATTGAAGTGTTTGCACTCCATGTGAATGAATGTATTGGCGCTGCCAATCCCAAGTATGCACTAGTCTCTATCTTAAGTCTTTCATGTAATCACATTAACATTTGCTGGTTATTTGCTGTAACTTCTAGAAAAAAAAAAAAAAACAACAACATAAAAACATGAGCTACCTTGATGAAGCATCGTAGCCTCGGGTAGACCCTCCTCACAGCCAGTGGGATGGAGAAGAATGTGGTATGGGGGAATGAGGTGGTGACCACATGTGTGACTCCTGGGAGTGAAGTGGAACATGGAAGCCGGCCTGCTGGTAGAGCTCCAGCAGCTCCTCACTGGCTTTGTTTTCGCCCTCACTCAGGATGCTGCCGACAGCACAGCGGCACTCTCCTTCTGATACCTGAGGGGTGAGGAAAAGAAAGGGGCCAATTAGTGGGCCGGATAGATACTGGAAACACATACACACACATGGTATAGTAAATAACATCCTCACGTGGGCCGCCTTTGGTATCCAGTTTCCTCCAGCCTCTAAATCTCGTCCTCTGTGAACACCATGCAATGCAACATAACCTTCCACAGCTCCAGCAGCGTCACCTCACTAACTGAGATAAATCGAAAGATGGTCGAACAGTCGGACCGACGGATTAAGTCTCTTAAGGCAAGCCTGCAAATTTAGCAAAGTCTGTGTTTTTTGGAAGTACTATAATTGATTGGACCAAACTGATCTTTGCTGATCTTCTTAGCACTGGACCCTTTTTCATTGTTAGAGGGTTAGTGGTAAGTGCGGCCTCCTAGACCTGGTAAGGCATCAGTGCCTTGCTAAGGGGCTGCAATCAAACCAGTTACAAAATTGTCATTTTCAAGCGACCTGCTCCTCTTACACAGAAATGACTCCTTCTTTCCGCTCTCTCCTGGGTTGCTGCTCCCTCATGTCCAAGTTGTGCCCACATCGCACTGTGTTTGCAGCTGAGCCGTTGGCACCTGCTGAGAGAGTCAGTTGGGGTTTTTGTGCATTTTCTAGTTTTTCCTGCTGTCAAAATTGGCAAATTGAGAAGCTCATCGAGGAAAATAAGATGGAATGGGCCAATTTGTCTAAAGAGCCAAAGCCCGAGAGATCGTCTGTTCCCCCCGTATCACACACTCACACACACACTTCTTCTTTGCCCTGCCCCTTTCTGCATCTCTCACAATCCCCACTCATTGCTAATTGTTCATCCGTCAAGGTCAATGACAAACAAGGTTCTGGGCCGAGGTCACTGTGCGTTGCAGCTCAGGCTTATTTGTTGGTCACTTCAGGAGTCGTGTCAACACACACGCATGCATGCATGCAGGCACGCAAGCACTCACGTACGTATGTACGTACGTACGCACGCACGCACTCACGCACGCACGCACGCACGCACTCACGCACGCACACTGACAACCCTGGGGAGAGATGACAAAGCTCAGTGCTGCAATTTGTTGTGAAGAACAGATGAGTGCTAAAATGAGTAAATCCTGGCTTGTGCTGCTGATCTAAAAACAAAGTGCCATTATATCTACAGCGTTGAAAAACATTGCAAGGGTTCTTAGAGATAAGGAGCTCCATTTATTGGCTTTGCTGCAATGTTGATTATACCCAAATTCCTTGGTGGCATCTTAGAACATTACGTTGTTATCTCTCAAACTACTCACCTTTGACAGATGCATGGCCTAAGTGTGGTGTGTGTGTTTGGGGGAGCACTTTACATGAATACATGAACATGTGTGGAAGTACAACACACATCTACTATCAGGCAGCAGCTCTACAAAAAATATGCAGCTCGAATTCCACTGGTAGGTCCAACAAAGAGGCAATTGCATAGAATGTGTTGGACACACACACACATTAACACCCTCACTCCACCCAAACACCCACATCCCAGACAGCTGATGGCATCATTGACAAACTTCCTTACAAAATCTACTTCTCTGTTGTGATTTTCTTCCTCAACAACAGAAGATACAGCAGACAGCAGCAGCAAGCCTCTCAGTGCGGAGGCTACTGAGCTGTTTATGAAGAATGAAGAGGCTCACAACACGCTTGTGAAGGTTGAGAAGCTCCTCCGACTGTATGAACAGCACATTACACCTCAGCAACATCATCGACAAAAACAACAACGACAACGTTTGATTCCCGGCAACCCAAGCAACTAAATATTCCGGATGCCAGCTGGGAATACTGGATAAAAACCTTGTGGACTTGGCTATCTAGACATGTGTCCTCCATCCCTCGATCTCTGGATATGGCAGTAGCTCTGTCTGTTAAGTCAGAGGTCAGACTGGTGGCTGGACAGACTCCAGCTGCCTCCTGAGTGCTTGCGACTCGACCCTTGAAACAAAGCGTCAGATGACAGAGCTCTTAAGCAAGGCACCACTAACTGCTCCCCAGGTGCCTCACTGAGGCCACGCCCACTGCTCTTCAACAAACAGGGAGGATAGGGGGCAAACGCAGCAAAAAAAAAAAAAAATTCCCCCAGGATTAATTAAGTCTATCACACATGTCATTTTGAGGTCACCCGCACATTTAGCCGCATCCACAGATGAATGACTGTGAGCTCACAGTGGGGAGCAAGCGCCTGGTGGACCCCTTAATAATCACAGAGATCTGAGCTGAGACTCCAGTCCATAGAAGTTGGATCAAAAGCCCAAAGTTCTGTAAACCATCTTTGTCTCTGCCGCCCTGCACGTGTCAAGACATCGGCCTGGAACACCATGGCCGTCTCATAATAAGTTTGTGCAGGTCTTGACGGCTACTTGTCTGCACTGTCTATGGCTTCACCACAGATTTGCTGCAACTCCCTATGGCGATGGATGAAGACAGACAAATCCTCAGCCCTACGTCACCGTTTTTTCATCTGTCGTCCACTTTGAATCTAAAATACAGCGCTCCCATCCATCATGATAACTGCACATCTCCGCCCCTCCCACTCTTCCCCCTGCATGAGGTAACTATAATCCAACATGGCAGCCAGCAAACAGTTGTCCTTTCGCCGTTGTACCACTTGTCACTGAGCCTCTTTGGTTATTATAGCAAAGGCACCTCGCCAACCCCTCACCATCGCATATAGGCCCTTGTCCAACAAAGACGATATTCAGATGCAAACCCACTCCCCATCCGCCGCACCCCCATTTTCTCCCGGTCCCCTCTCTGAGGTTTGTCAAACAAGATCAGGATGAGCGGGAGAGGAGGAGGATGATGGGAACGAAGGGCAATAGGGGGAGGAGGAGAGCTGCAAGCGAAAGGTGGAGAGGGCACAGTGGGTCAAAGGAACCAGGCTGCTTTGAAAACTGTGAAGGGGCTTATGAAGGAGAAAGGTTTAATGAGAGCGGGCCCAGAATGTGTTTGGGAGGCCGAGAAAAAAAAAGATGACAAAAACAACAAAAAGCAAAGCACTGAAAAACAGAGCTGCTGCAGCACTGTATCCATGACAACCATTTTAGGACCAACTGCAGTCCTCGTTGAAGTCTCTTTCCCCTCCAAAGGAAGTGATTAAGGGCTGTAAAAAGTGAGAACAGCACCGGCCACGCCGACACTCCCGCTGGAAGCCATTCTCACCAAAAAATACAATCAGATGCTGTATTTCCTCAGCGACGCCGCATTTTAGCTCTCCTCCTCCGAGCTGACAGCATCCTCCACGACTCCAGAATGGCGTCCCAGGTCGGCGACACTAATGAGCTCTGATCATTACACCAATTATTCCAACTTAGATCAGGATTTGGCAGCAGCACTGCAGATGAGCGCCGATTCGCTGCCAGCCTAATTGCAGGCTTGGGAAAAGTGGACAGGCATAACAAAAGCTTTTTTGAAGAGCAGCGGCAGAAGAGAATCGGTCATTACACTCTGTCTGCCGGTTGGTCAGGTTGTTTTGCAAAAGACCAAGAAGATTCATCAAGCATCTGAGAATAATTGCCCACAAAAACTGCACACATCTTTGTGTGAAATCCAGACCCTCCGTCCCGCTATAATGCTGGGTCACTCTTATCGCCTCATTTTTTTTCTCACTGGCTGGTCGCCAACCTGAGAATGATAGCTTTAACCACGATGCTTGAGGGTGGAAGGAGTATGGAAAAGTGATTGTGAAACATTTCATGCAGTAATCATCGATCTTTTTTGTTCCTTCGAAAGCAGAAAAGTGATTATCAGCATTTAGGGCCATGCCAATAGCCCCCCACTTCCTTATCAGTTTGACTCTGCTCCACCTCGACAAACGAACGTGTGAGGCTGCTGAATTGTTTAGGGTTTTAGATCACCAATCCGATCCTCAGCAGTGGATCATCCTGAGGCCTGTTAAGGAGACAAATAAGGAGTTTTCTTTCTTGTCTAACAAGGGGCCTTCAGACATAACACATAAACTAACATTTTCTCACCATCAAAAAGACAGACCATAAGCACCACATCAGCATAGTACTTGATTTTAACAATATGTCTGAACCAGTGATGTCATCATTGCAGGTAAACTGCACCATAACAATATTGATGTCTTTTTTCTTACACCCACGGGACATTACACAAGCAGGTGTTGGGTTGGTCTCTTGCATGCATTAGATCACGTGGGGATTCCTGAAAGATACAAACACGGTTTCTGACAATACCCACCTGTGTTTGCTTGAGACATTCTTTTGTTATTTGGGTGGAGTTGGTGCAGCGAAACACCTAGAAGCAAGCAGGAATGGGGAGGCAAAAGAACAAAACAGTGTTTGGAAAGACTTGACACTTGAAAATAATTTTTTTTTAAAAGAGCCAAAGGCATCATGCAAAAGCCCCACATTTCACAGGGAGACATTTGGCTAAATCTTTCTCTCGAATCTTCATGTATGTAGAACGGCATACTGTATACTAGAGCCCTACCAGGACACAGATAAGATACACGTTGTTTCCATTCACCTTACAGTATACGCAGACAGTTGGACCCAGTTGGAGGGAAGATTCACGACCTTTCAAACTGCGATCAAAACGAGAACAAAACATACACAAACTCTGAAAATACCATCCACTAATTACGCTTTCATTATCGGTGTGAGTATACATCTGTCATTATAAATGCTTGAGACTCGTCAGAATAAACCCGGGGAGGCAAGCAATTAAACGTCACTTTAGGCGTATAGCGGTGCTGCCATCTAGTCCCCAAAATGTGTACTGCAAAGCGACGATTACACTTATCGCAGCTAAATGTTTGACTTTGGTGCACCATCATTACAGTTTCGAGCCAACTGATTTTAAAAGTGGAGCAAGTGAATGTTTACCTTTACGGGGTCATCGTAGAATATGCCTATGCATGGAAGCTTAGGTTCAATACTGAGACATTCCTTGAAAAGTTGTCCGCACTTTTTATACGGCCCTTGTTTGAATTTATAGGCCAAAGTAATGTTCTTGATAGGGGGAGAACCAGTTTGGACTCTAACTTCCGATAAGAGACCAGAGTAAAACAATACGGCAATTCCGATAAGTAGAAATAATGGGCTGATGACCATACACACACACAGCCCATCTGATATAATCTCCAGCAGGCGGGAGAGAAGCATAATTTGGCGAGCTAGTGACTTGTTGACGTCAAACTATGCAACATTTACGATTACAGACGTTGAGAGGTTTGACGAACGCGTCGTTATCGAGCTCGCATTTGTTTATCTTCGCTCTCGTGAAGATTTCACTCCGAACTCATGTGGATGCCGCACTTCCTGGGTCATACCACTCACGACACCGAAGAGGGGTCAACTTTACCGAACTAGTTTTGTAGTGTTTAATTAAACTAAGAGGGAAAATGACAGGTGCAAATTTCACGAACAAACGGGGAAATGGGGGGCAGAGTTGCCTTCTTCCCAAAGTCCCTATTATTAGTCATCCGAACTTGGAAAAATTCAAAGAGGACTACGAAATAAAGCTTTAAAATATTACAGATCCAAATCCTCTAGCGTCATGGTCTGTGTGATGAATGACTAAATGCCGAATTGGTGATGGTGGTGAATGAATTGTGGTGGTGATGAGGAGGAGACTGGACTTTCTTAAGACTGTTTTCTTTCCCCTTTGAATCTGATGTAGATAGGCAAATAAATAATTTCATAATGCAACTTTTTTAAAACTGCACACATGACAATTAAGCTTTGCATGTTTGAATCTCAAGGGATGTAATCTGAAATAAAAGAAAAAGATCATACAGAACTATAGCCACAACATCAGCATTACATTAGTGTATTTACATCTGTTTACATTCCTGAAATACACCTTCAGGAATCTCAATGCGAAAAGCTTCAATGGAGGAGATTTCCCTACATAACAGTACCATATTGAAAGCAAAACATCTTCATGAACCACCCAGGTCCAGCTACTGCCCAGCATCCACAGATATCAGTGGTTTAAAAGCACCCTCAGGCCATGGATGAGCTAATGTTGATGTTTCGGACAGACCTTAGACAGGTCTCCTGAGGGCCTCAAGCCACTTTTTCTACATCTCTTTCTGTTTTCACAAGTGTTGTGTGCTCCAAATGCTGAGGACAAAGGCAACGTTCATACCATGTAGAGGTGTGAATAATGTGTGACAATAATAGCTCCAGTTCCTCCTGAAGAACTGAGAAATTAAACTGAGAGGAAAATGAAAAGGAAGAAAGGGAAAAGTGTGTTAAACTTACAAAAGTACAAATACCCCCAAAGGTGAAATTCACAGTTGACACTGAAATACATTCATGGAATGGCATGCAAACATGTGAGTACACATAAGTACAATTGTTACCACAGAGACCATGTCATGAAGTGGGGGAGGGATGCCAGAGTGTGGGGCTCCAAGCAGGGGTTGCACCTGGAGCAGGTTTGGGTAGGGTGCCTTGCTCAAAGGCACCTCCGCAGTGTTCAGAAAGTGTTCACGAACTGAAATCCCTCAAGTCATCAGTACGGCCTCCAGTCTGTTTGGTATGATGACTGTGATGTAAGACTGGGACCCACATACTTTGACTTCCCCAATCCAGGTATTATGACCAGATGTCCTCTTTAGCTGAAGATGAAGAGGGGGCACGAGGGAGATGACTGGTATGGAAAGATTAGTTACCAAGATGTTGAAGAAGAGATTGACAATCCAACAGATGTGGAAAAATACATCAGGGCAGGTAAAGATCTCAAAGAGTATCCACACGGTATCACCACATAACACTCACAAATGGTGCCAAGGGTCATTAGATTCAGAGTTTGTTCATGTGCCACATTTTCTCACAGGCTCAAGATGAAATGGCTGGAATTGGACAAGGAATCAGCGACGACATCATCAGTCTAGAGATTACCTTCCCTGATGTCCAAGACCTGACACTCATCGACCTCCCAGGCATTGCCAGGGTTGCCGTGAAGTGCCAACCAGAGAACATAGGAGAGCAGGTCTACCTCCATTTTACACCTGTATGACATTAACAAAACCCTGAAAGTGTTGAAATTGCAACCAATCCATACTTTCAGACAAAAAGATTGATCCTGAAGTTCATCAGAAAACAAGAGACAATCAACTTGGTAGTTGTGCCATGTAACATTGACATAGCAACCACAGAGGCATTGAAAATAGAATAGAATAGAATAGAATAGAATAGAATAGAATAGAATAGAATAGAATAGAATGCTTTTATTGTCATTGTGCAACATAACAAGAGAATCATGGCACAACGAAATTAAGGCGCAGCTCTAGTTGGCGCAGGAAGGTGAGAGGACTTTGGGTGTGTTGAATTTACTGTATATTTGTTAAAGCAATACCTGTAACTCTGTTTTGTTGTTGAAAAAAAATTCTGTTCTCTCACAGGTATCTTAACAAAGCCTGACCTGGTGGACAAAGGCACAGAGGAGACGATGGTTGATATTGTCCACAGCAAAGTCATCCACCTCAAGAAGGCCTAAATGATAGTCAAATGCAGCAGTCAAAAGGAGATCACAGACAAGGTGTCGCTCACTGAGGCAACAGGGAACACCCACATTTCTAATGAGTTGGCATTCTAAGACCATTCAAATAGGAGTTTATCCACAGGAAGAGCCATAAAATATATTCTAAGACTGAATTCAACTAAATGTGAGTGTAATAAGACAAAATAGGTTGTGTCATCCCATTAAAATAATGGACAATTGTTCCTGCAGCTCTAAACACAGGGATTAAAGCAAAAAATATATACTTTTGATCGACATTAATAAATTATTTGATTCATTAATTAATCGACTGATTAATCAATCAATAACCAACCAACCAACCAACCAATCAATCTTGATGTTTGAGATAGAAGACCAATCACAATGGGCATAAAAAGTTCGGTCAGCGTTTCTATCTGGGGTGGGGGAGAGGGGAGTTGTCAGCGATAACAGCTGTATATAGTAACACGGAGATTAACGTTCAACTTTCATTACAATACGATGAGGCCATTGATGACGGGAGGTGTCGCGCGTCTTTCTACTTTTCAGGCCGGGAATGACGTTCGCGTCATTTTGTAGTGAAGCAGTAGTTCTGTCATCGCAGTACCGTAATTAACACCGGCGGAACCTAAAGTCGTTAATGGACAAACCCGAACCTCAGCAGGGAACAGACACTTAAAAGACACTGCTCTCAGATGAGGTGAACCATCATCTATCCATTTTGAGTTGGTAGAACACACTTTTCGTCTCTGTTGATTGCACTCGTGCAACTATTCCCTCCAGTCGCTAAAAAATTCCAACAGATTCTCACCTGGGGCCTCATTTACTAACCGTGCTCAGAAAAGCTTCTATTTTCGATCGTGTGGACGAGCCGAAAGAACAAAAAAATTCGCAGTTACTAAACGTGCGTAAGCCGGTCACATGCACACACAATTGGCGATGATAACTGTCACCTGTGCGCAACTGCCGCGCTCGTGCACTTATGGGGTCATTTGCATGAAGGAACGCCCTCAATAGACCATATATGGTAGGGACAATCCCCTTGTAAACACGCTACTGAATATTCTCCTCCAAACCGGCAACATAGAGAAAAGGCGAAGAGGAATAACTTTTCAGGCACAGATTCTTGTCAGCGAAGTAGAGGAGACCACTAGCAATAATTGTTTGGGACGCTAAATTCAAATATGTCTTCAATAACCAAAACTGCAGCTTGAGAGACATCAAGATCCCTGCTAAAAGCGCGTTGCAGCCCACAGAAGAAAAACATCTTGTATTGGAGCCGCTCATCCACACAGCTGTTTCGCAAAATAAACGAGTCGTGTTCCTCCGGGCCATCGGGCACCAACGTTCAAAAGGGTCATACGGGAACCGCAAATTATTTGTGTATTCACAGAATGAAATCCTCTGCTGTTAACGTTATTGAATTCATTACGTGATGGTGCCCTATGAGCGACGTGTACAATCTATTGCACC
>OMPJ01001154.1:0-10420 GCA_900312935.1 Carapus acus
TATATATATATATACAGTATATATATATATATATATATATATATATATATATATATACAGTATATATATATATATATTTGCACTGGTGGTGGGATTTGTTGTCACTTTGTCTTTAAAATACATCATTATCGTAAGCGAAGTCTCAGCCTCCTGTCTACTCCCTCCTTCAGCCGTTCCAAGAACTTCTGACCATCTGGCTTTTTGAACCACTTAAAGTAGCTGTTCCTATAACCCGGGCGCTACATACTGTTATTTGTGAATTTGTCTTTATTTTGTTGCAGTTCTCTGTGTGACTGAACAGCCTTCATTTTTTGCACTTCAAATGCATGAACATTAACCATTATGTGCCAGTCAGATATCTGTCCTCCTTTCTTTTCAAATGTTACAGCAGCAGTGTTATGTATGCCTAAGTTACCTGTCCCTCGCTGTGGAATCATTTCATTTACCTCATATGGTATCTGATGTATGTATTTTCACCTGTTATTGTGTGTGTAGTGCACTGTTTTTTGTGATGGCAGCATGTTTGCTCTTTTTATTTTAGGGGACCGTTATCAAGCCTGAGGAAAATTTTGTTTTTAAATGTCCACAAATATCCGATTCTTTTCTTCGAAGTCTGAAATGGAGTCACGCCACCCACTTGTGTGTTGAAAATGAATGTTTATTTTCACTGTGGAGTCTTCTGTTTTTGTACTTTGTTGGCAATCATCTTTACGTTTCGATCAACGTGCAGTTTCCCAGTTCCAAGTTTCGACTTTGCACTGAGCCACACTGGTTCATGTATGTGTAAGGGAGCGTTTTCAGTGTGGACAAGAATGGGACGAATGATTGAGGACAGACAGGAACTGATGGAGAAGATGAAAGGAGACGCGAATGTGAGCTGAGGGATGAGTGGAGAGGAAAGACAGATGAGACAGTTTGGTTGAGAAGTGAAGCAGTTTAGTTGACCGACACGGTGTTAGACTCTTGCTCAGAGGGGGACAATCGCTTTGGTTGGGAAAAAAATGGATTGATGTATGAGGAAGGTTAACCGCATGCTAATGGGACCAATTTATGGAAGGATGTGTAAGGAAAGAGGGCATGCATGTACAGAATTTTTTGTTTTTGTTTTGTTCAAGCTGCTCAGAAAATCTGCTAGGAAGAGATGTCATGGTGTTGTTGGGATTGTCTATTACGACTATTACTAGAGGAGAGCTGAAGGTCAAAAGGCTGAGAGAGTTGCAAAGAGGAGACTTTTGTGTTGCACAAGCTAGTGAATCTCCATTCTATTATTGAAACCTGGATGTTGTGACTACTACCTCAGCGGGAATACCATGCTCTGTTAGATAATGCAAGACTCCAACCCAAACATACGAAAAACAAAATGAAGCCTGAAAACTTAAATGTGACTATGAGCAAGACCTAAAAGCTGTAAATGAAGCTGTTGTACAAAGAGCACCAAGTATTTGAGATCCACATGCTCTTCTAGATACTATGTGACCAGAAGCAAAATGATTGTCTGTAATAGATATTAACAATGCATTTTTTCCCATTCCAGTAGCAGAAGTTTGCATTTACAATTGAAGTCAGATATTGCTACGTTGATGATCTGCTTGTTGCTGATTCAGTTTTGTAAAGAACAAGTCAAATATTTAGGACATGAGCTGAGTGCTGGAACGATAACAGAAAATAAAAAAACAGCAGTGATACAGGCACCAGGGCCATCAAAAAGAAAAAAAACAACACACTTCACAATAGAAAGGTGCTCAAAACTGAATCCTGCAAATGCACTACCATCACTCTACTTGGCACGAGCAGAGTTGACTGCATTAACAAAAGCATGTAAATATACCAAACATCGAAGAAGAGAAGGAGAGGAGAGCTCAGTGCGTCATCCATTTCTAGGCGAATAGTTTTGTCTTTTGAAGTTAATCTTACCAAAATCATTATTTAAATGGCCTGCTATTTTGAGCCATGGTCCAAGCCATGTCTCAACAGGAGGGATGTCTGTAGGACCCACACTGCTCCCGCTACCCCTCGCAGAGAGGAAGGCTTTTGGAACAAAGAGAAGTGAAGCAAACTAACCAAATGAAAAAAGAAACAGAGCTTCAGTGACATCAACAGGTAAAAGTGAATATACTCCGAAGGCCTGTACGGGCCCAGAACAGTTACATTCCCTCTTATCCGCAACACTTCTGAAATTATGAAAACAGTACTCCTGCTCAGCCTATTAGGCTGCGCCATCATCGCTACTGTGTCATCAGGGGGAACGACAGATCATAAGTATCTTATCATCGCAGGATAATGCTCCAAGAAATGGTGCTTTGGAGTTAACTTTTGATGAGGCTTTTCATCATCCTTGACTAGCGCTTTGACGACCAGATCCAACACCTGGAGCTAGATCGATATCCTGCCTGGAACAAAGCTACATTTTTCAGCAATGTACTCAGATAGTCACCTGTTGATTTCTTGGAATCAACCACTACTTGGGCAACGTAGGGCTTTTTGCTGTGTGTCGGAGTTTTTAAGACGTTCTTTCTGAGCCTTTCACAGTCCACTCTGCTCCTCTCCTGCTGCGCTGCTCAGCCACACCCCTCAACAGCTCAACTGCTTCCACCTGCCGCTGTCACCTCCTCACCATCTCCTATTAAGCCGATATACTGTATATGCAACCCACTCCGTTCAATCACTACCAGATTGTCATTGCTCTTATGCATGACTCTCCAGCACCTCTTCCCAGACTGCTTAACTGTTATTGACCTGACCTGCCTCTGACCTTGTCTCCAACCTTGCTTCCCATCTCAGCCCCGAAAGATGGACCAGCCCTCTTTCCCTGACCGCTAAATTTTGCCCGTCTGCCTTCTATTTCTTGTCTGCCTTTGGCTGGTTGGCTCTGCCTGTGTCGCCTGTGCCTGTTCAGTCAAAGACCCCCTCGTTTGCTTCACCTTGCCGCTCCCCTCCTCTGGAGCCGTCAGCCTCGCCAACTCTATCTCGAGGTCCGGATCTACACCCCACCCTTACGTGCAACTCTGTCTAGCAAGACTTCAATCAACAGTGAGCTAGAGTTTATTTCTCCCAAACTCGTTGAGCCAGCTGAGAACTGTGAACCATCACCTGCTAACTAAAGACTGTTATCCCAAGAAACCTGGTTAATTTGTGCTGCAATTGTGTCCATTCCACACCCGTTACTCAGCGCATCATCTTCACACGTTACATTTTGACTCTGTATCGTTTGGCCACTTGAACATTGCGAAATGCCTCGGCAGCATTTGAGTCTAAAATCTTGAAAGTAGCATTATAACTTTTTCTGACAGGTTGTTCACTTGTACCGCTGTGGTACTGCGTCGCTCTGTTATGTTGCGTCTCTCTGCCATTTCGCATCTGAACTGACACTCACTGCACCGGCGTGAAGCGACTGGCGACAGACAAAAGAGGGCGGAGGGAATGGGGTAACACTACTACTACTACAAAAAAAAAGTTGGATGAACTCAAAATTTCAAGGCAATTAAATTCGATAAGATTTTAAGTTGGGCAATTAAACTAGACATTTTGAGTTTTTCAGTTTGCTCAACTTTGAATTCAGATTTTCAACTCAACCATAAATTGTGCCACCTTAAAATTCTATATTGCAATAACTTTGAATCCTTACTTTTACTAACTAGAATGATAATATATAATAACATACCATATATATGATAATATATGAAAATAATATATAATTGCACACTGTTAATAATTTAGCTCAGTTATCAATTAGAACCAATAACTTCCCATCAAAAGTAATAACCATAGATACGACATACACATTCAAAACATTAGTTTTGTTCAAACTAACAAATCCTTTCCAGCAGGACCAAGTAAATGCAGATTAATGACAACCAATTTTCCCTGCCCTAGCAGTCTACTTGTGCTTCATTGTAGACCTGTGAACATATTTGAGGTTACGTGATTGTCAGGGCAGGGGTGTTTTTAGCTGGCTTTCCTTTAAGTTCCACCAGAGGGCATCCACGGTACCGGAGCGTGATGAGGCCTGATCATGTGCAGGTGTGCGACACACCTGCACTCATCACCCTCCAACAGGATAAAGGAGCCAATTGCCAGCAGTGCAGCGCCTGAGCGTTAACCAAGTGGTAACACTACGGCTACGTCCAAGCAACTCTCTGTGTTTATTGAACAACTTGAGATTTTCCTCTCCCTTGTATCCCCAGGTTTTTCCCAGTGACTCCAGCGCGTGCAAGTTTCCAGCCCTGTCGACCGTTTTCCCTTCTCTCCTCAGGCTCGCACTTCTACTCACAACGCTGCCCCCCTCGACCCTTAGGCGGACTATCCACCAGGACCACCCTATCCACCATCGCTTATAGGAAATAAACATTGTATCTCCCTCTCTCCCCTTAGAGTTTTTACTGCATGTGGGTCCGGCATCTACCAAAAACCATGACAGTGATCTGCCTCAGGATGAAAGATAGAACATGAGTCATGTACACACGTTGATGAAATTGTTGGTACCCCTCTCTTAATGAAAGAAATCCATAATGGTCCATAATGGACACTGAAATAACTTGAGACTGACAAAAATGATAATACATACAAAATTACTGGAAAACAAATAATGAAACAGGACTGGAGAAATACGGTGGTCCCCATAACAATATTTTGTTGCACACCCTTTTGAGGCAATCACTTCAATATAACAATTTTTGTAACTGTAAATGAGACTTCGGCATCTGACAATAGGTATTTTGGCCCACTCCTCATGAGCAAACTGCTCCGGGTGTCTCAGGTTTGAAGGATGCCCTCTCCAGACAGCATGTTTCAGCTTCCTCCACAGATGTTTTAGGATTTAGGATTTAGATCAGGGCTCATGGAAGGCCACTTCAGAATAGTCCAATGTCCTGCTCTTAGCCATTCTTGGTGTTTTTAGCTGTGTGTTTTGGGTCATTATCCTGTTGGAAGACCAATGACCTGCGACTTAGATCAAGCTTTCTGACACTATAGGCAGCACTCTCCAGAATGTCTTGATAGTCTTGAGATTTCATTGTACCCTTCACAGATTCAAGACACCCTGTGCCAGATGCGGCAAAGCAGCCCCAGAACATAACTGAGCCTCCATGTTTCACACTAAGGACAGTGTTCTTTTCTTGGTATGCTTCATTTTTGCGTCTGTGAACATAGAGCTGATGTGCCTCGCCAAAAAGCTCCAATTTTGTCTCATCTGTCCAAAGGACATTCTCCCAGAAGCTTTGTAGCTTATCAATATGCATTGTGGCAAATTCCAGTCTCGCTTTTTTGTAATATGCTTTCAAGTGGTGTCCTCTGGTTGTTTCCTATGAAGTCCACTTTGGCCCAAACAATGACAGATGATGCTATCTGACACTGATGTACCTTGATCTACGAGTTCACCTTTAATTTCTTTGGAGGTTGTTCTGGGCTATTTGGTTACCATTCGTATTATTAGTCTCTTCATTTTGTCATCAATCTTCCTCCTGCGGCCATGTCCAGGGAGGTTGTCTACAGTCCTGTGAACATTAAACTACTGAATATGTGCAACTGAAGTCACAGGAACATCAAGTTGCTTGGAAATGATCGTATAACCTTTACCTTTAAATGCTTGTCTATAATTTTCTTTCTAATCTCCTGAAACAACTCTCTCCTTCGCTTCGCTTAGGCAAACTGACCAATTACAAGTTTGAGGACACTTGCAATCCTAATTAGAGGACACACCTTAGTTTAATATGTCCCCATGGTCAAATGATCAGCAAATGCCATTGTAATACTTCTCAATGCTATGCAATCATCGACTGACAAACATCCAATCTGATCATGTAATATGTTTGAGAAAAGTCCAAAAAATGTAATACAAGTGTGAGGGAGTTGGAGTTTGAGGTGGAGACCATCTGAGTATGTAACAGGGAGAGTGAATTTACATGGTGTTGGCTGGACAGAAGGGAACTTTTAGAGATCAGCGATTCCAGATCCAAACATTTTCTCTGCTAACTTGTGGATTCACTGAACGAGTTTTGAGGGATCTGAGCCTTGGAGAGAGGTCTGTTCCAAGTTCGAAGGACACCCTCTGAATAATTTCAAACGTTAATGTATAGATCAGTCCAAAAAAGTATCCAACAGCAGTTGGCAGGTCAGGGAGATCTTGAAGGACAGTCACTTCTTCCACAACAACAGCTGTACTATCATCCTTAAACACTGTGAGGATACCCCCCTTTGTCTACTGCTCTTCTGGGTCAGTGTCCTTGTGATAGCAGACAGGAAAAAAAAACAACACGAGTCAAACTGCAAGACATCAGTAATTGAAATACAGTGACTCAGAGCAAACTAAAATAGTCCCAAATCATTGAAATTTTTTTTCCAACTAGAATTAATCATGAGTTTGACCTATTGAAAAACTGAACAACCTAAACAACCAAAAATGTGACCAATCTATAAACCAACTGACATCAAGTCATTGTAGAACTAATGAAGTTCTACAGACACTCAGTACAAGAACTGATGAGAGAGGGAAACAAGGGGGACATTGAAATAATCTTAAGTTGTCATCAAAAGTTCAAGTTGTCATCAAATACAGCATTATGAATACAATAACATATTTACAATTTCTATTCATAACCACTCACAAGACAGTTCCTGAAGAGCTTCTCCTGACTGTCATGGAAATACAAGGGAAGGGCCTTCAATGGTGCAGTCTGTCGATGTAGAGTGATGTAAATTGTCAGAAATGAAAAAAAAAAGAAATAATACAATATGTAACTGACATACAGCAATCTTAGAGTAAATAGCTTTCCTCTTCCATAACCCTCTGCTGCCCCGCTGCACTGTGGAGTCCCCCGGGGCTCTATTCTTGGCCGATTTCTTTTTTTCAATCTACCTCCTCCCGCTTGGGGCCATTTTCAACAAACATGGCCTCTCATTTCACTTTTATGCCGACGACTGCCAGATCTAAAGGCCCATTTCAAAACAGGGAAAGGGCCCCCTGACACCCCTGTTGGACTGCCTTGGTGACGTCAAGGATTAGTTGGCCCAAAACTTTTTATGCCTGAACGAGGGACAAACGGAAATTGTTTTATTCGGGCCCACAGATCCCCTGTTGGACCTGGGCACCCTCAGGGATAATGTTCATCTCTTTGCCACCAACCTTGGCGTCACCATGGACAGTGATTTTAAACTGGACAAACATATCAGCACGTCGTCAGTCATTAAAGCAGGCTTTTATCACCTTCGTCTTTTATCTAAAGTTAAGCCGTTTTCATCTTTTAAACTTTTTGAGCAAGTCATGCATGCTTTTATTTCTTCACGTCTGGACTACTGTAATGCACTTCACACTGGGATCTCACACAGGGCACTTTCCTGCTTACAGTTAGCCCAGAACCCTGCTGCACGACTTCTAACAGGAACCAAAAAACGCGAGCACATTTCTCCGGTTTTAGCGTTGTTGCACTGGCTTCCTGTTTGTTTTAGAAGTGATTTAAAGATTTTATTGTTTGTTTTTAAAGCTTTGAATGGACTGGCCCCACCGTACATCTCGGACCTTATCCAAGTTTACCACCCGCCCCGCGCACTGAGGTCCGAGGGCCAGCTCCAGCTCCTGGTGCCTAATGCGAGACTTAAAACCAGGGAGGACAGAGCCCTCTCTGTGGCTGGGCCAAAGCTCTGTAACGCTCTGCCTCCCCAGGTCAAGACAGCTCCCTTGTTGGAGAGTTTTAAGTCTCGTCTTAAGACCCTCTTTAATTCTGTGGCTTTTAACCCCGCGTGAGTTGTGCTCTCCTCTGTTTTTATTCTATTTTTAATATAGTTATTTTCTATTCTTTTATTTGTTTATTGGTCATTTTATGCTTTTATGTACAGCACTGTTTTATTCTTCTCTATGCTTTTATGTACAGCACTTTAATGCTTTTTATGCACATCACTTTCTATGCTTTTGCTGTGTACAGCTCTTTGGAAACTATTCTGTTTATAAAATGTGCTATGTAAATAAAGTGGATTGGATTGGATTGAACCAAAAAATGCACATCAATTTGGCATCATTCAACATCGGCCTATTGTTTACTGTTGCGTCAAGGTATGTCCACTGACAGTTTGTGCCACTTACAGGATAAGATTTTTATCACAAGAGTCCTGCAACATTATGAAAAAGATCTCAACAGAGCAAAATCTTAAAAGATCACAATCCACTTTGTTGAACAAGAGAGAGCTACTAATCTCATTTGTACAACAGTAATCTTATTGGTCAACACCACCAGTTTCCTTGTTCGTGTTACTGGGTCAGTCCCTTGGTTTATGTACCTGAGCATCTATTCTGGGAGAGTTTCACTACATGCTACAAAAAATATTAATGACTGAAGCTTCATGAAATTAAGTAATCCAGCAATTCCCTTTTATATCCATTATGTTTAGCTATTGAATTATTACATCAAAATTCCCCTCTATATCTAGGCTGTTAAGGAGTGCATCCATCTCAGATGGAAAAGCTGTACTCCTCGCCTGATATCTCCTGAGGCGAGTCCTGAGTCTCAGGAGCCTGCTGGTGTGTTGATTAAGAGCTGCTGAAGTTGTCTAATAGGTTCTTGTTATTGACGCAATGAAACTCTTCACTAAACTGTTGAAAAATGTGTACGGGATATGTAAATCCTTAATGCAAAAACAATACATTTTCAACACCATCTTCATGTTGAAATATGCATTTTAATAACAAGGAAAGCAGACATGTCGTGTATGGTGGTGAGCCATTGGAGCTGACAACCCTACAATTTCATATAAATGTCCGAGACTCAACCATATCAGGTAAAGCAGTGAGAGAGCCTCAGTGTCTACCCTCAGTGTGATATCCTCCACAAGCTCAAAAGACCCTGAATGTTCAAGGTACCAACATGTGAGCTTTTTAATGACAAAGGTAACTTTTTCAGTGTTAACCACTATAGTCACCATTTTGTAGAATTCTGGCTGTCCACTGCAGTGTACAGATGACAGAATCATCCCCTCTGGATATCGGGTCCCATAAAGATAAATGTCTTTAGAAAAGGACAAAGTCTCAAGATGTGGATACTTTCTCTCAATCACTCTGCGCAGGGCAGCATCCAAAGAAGATGTTTTGATGTCAGTTACTTTCTCCACATGTAACAAATGGCTTGAAAAGACTCTGGCTATCAAAGTGGTATGCCATCATCTGTTGGTGTTTTGAGGGCAGTGTCAGAAGCACATTTTTAAAGTCATGCATAGTCTTCTAAAAAAAGCTATGCTTAGACTCAAACCTCATGGTCCATAATTGCACCAATGGACCAAAGCAGTGTGGAAGGTAAGGCTGATGTTCAGCAAAGTGGTGCTTTTGGCGCAAGCTAAAATCAGGAAAAGTGTCTGTGAGCGCCTTTTTGTAATCCGACAACTTGATCTCCAAGTAGTGCAATATTTCCTCTACAAAAAACAGGTGAGACAACAGTTTCAACAATTTATTTGAGGTCCATCAGTATCTCCCATGCAGGCTCTTGGTCTGGTATGCTCTTTCCAATGAGAAGAGGGAGAAATCTTAGTCCAATTATCATGCCCATTGCCACCTATGCTGCCTTTTTCAATATTTGCTGTAGAAATGATCTTTGGCTCAGTCACCCTGTCTGAATATTTCTAAGGACATTAAGTGTTTCGGCTATTCAGTATGTCCAAAGTAATATAGCCTTTTGAAATTAACCTCTTAAGTCACAAAGAAAGTTCAACCGGGATAACACCTTTAAAGAGTCGTGCAATATGTCAGGAGGAAAACCAGTGAAAGGGTGAAAGTATTACAAGTGCTTACTTAGTACACATTAACGTTTAAAACCATTTACATGTGGAACATTTTCATTATTAAGTTGGACCAAAAATGTATTGTGCAATTCTGTAGGACAGTGGTTCTCAAACTTTTTTCAGTGATGCACCGCCTTAAAAATATATTTTTGGTCAAGTACCCCCTGACATGGGCAAAACATTTTTGGAAGAAAAAAGAGGTACAGTGCTGTAAAATCACTGTCTGATTTATTCTAGCCAAACAACTTATATCAGTGAACCTGACAAATACATCCATATTGCAAACATTGCATGTACAGTAGAAACAACAAAGAAAAACAGAAGACGGTGACCACTAGGAAAGCATAAAACCAGTCAAAACTGAAATATGCAAAACGCTGCCAATTTAAATTGGTCTCTGTAATGGTACAAAATTAAATATATACATAAATAACTAAAATGTGTTCACAGAAATAAATCTATAATTTAATTATAAATAAATTATATTTTGTTTACAAAATAAATTAACTTAATAAAGATTTGCTCACAAAAAAAACCTCTTTTAGGATAAAAAAAAGAAGATTGCACTTAAAAGATTTTTTAAAGATATTTTGAAAAGCTTCACGTACCCCCTGCAGTACCTCCACGTACCCCCAGGGGTACGCGTACCCCCATTTGAGAA